>JAPFBL010000416.1:125000-370986 GCA_026182355.1 Hermatobates lingyangjiaoensis
CGTACCTAGAATTTCTCGTATCTAGAGCGAATTTTTCCCATAAGAAATAACTGAAAACCAATTAATTTGTTCCCGGCCTCCCAAAATCATTCAAGTTAACCCTAAATAACTATGAACACAACTTTCTGATTACTAAAAACACATTCAAATAGTGACTGAACATAAAAATACAGTAATAAGATAAATAAGATGATATTAGCAAAATAAAATGCGAGTTTATTATGAGCATTTATTATGAGCACTTCCACTTAAAATTAAAGTTAACTTTATGAAAACTAAATTTTTTTACGGTACTAATTTATTTATGCATTTTTTTCTGTTTTTTTTTTGCTTTTTAACATTACTGTATCAGTTTCGTAACTGATTCTCGTAACTTGGCCACCTAGCGGAACCATCTGGAAATTCTCGTAACTTGGATTTTCTCTCGTATGTAGAGCAAGATTTTTGCTCGAAAGACCTCTCGTATCTCGAGTTTCTCGTAAGTAGAGTAGCTCGTATGTAGAGGTTCCACTGTACGCAAAACAGAATTACTGCCACTCTAAACCAAAAGTATTTACGATGATTTCAACGATTCATAAAAACTAATGTTAATTAAAGTCATCGAAGAGTTAATGAACTGCTTGCTCGTGCATACATATTGAAAAACAATTGCATTTCCAATTACAGACTCTCTCACTTCGCAGACACGCGTTACAGATTCACTCATCCAACTTTCGTTTTACATCTTTTTATTCCACCAGTTTTAATGCATGATAAAAGTCACTCGTGAATCTTGTTAAACCTATCATGGTGATATAATGGTGACGTTTCAGCTGTTCTCCTAATAACAGATACCAATCTGAACACTTAAAGCGTATTCTGAGATTTTATATTTTATTTTTTTATTTTAATTTATTTAACAATAAACTTAATTATCATTTAACTTTATTTAAATTTAATTATTTTTCATTTGATTACTTTATTCACTCTCTATTAAATTAAATGTTACTTTTTTATTTTATTACTTTATTTATTTACGTTATTATTATTTTCATTTATGCCATGTTAATAAACTATGTTGCAGTCGCAGTGCCACAAGGGAACACATGTAGGACAAACATTGGTCCTTTGTGATACTACACAATGAAGACTGATTTTACACTGAGAGCCTACATTTTACCTAAGTCAAATATATTTAGAGTAGGGATGATTTTTAACGAGTACCTGACATCGTACAGGCTCGGTAACGATAATTTAACGTGCTTAGAAGGATGACGTGCTCAGACTTATTCACCTCCCGCGTGAATAAATCGAAAGCCAGGGTGTGTATTGAGCTCCGGACCTACCAGCCCAGGGGCGAGCACGTTCCACTCCTCCATAAGTGACACTTATAAGTTCATATGTGAACTTATTCCATAACTGAATGATACTTATTTGGGTATCATTCACACGCACACTCTCCCCGCCAGCCACACATATGTCTATAACTGAAAGAAAACTTTTCAAGAAGCTAGAAAACTTGTAATACATGCGAGGTATATTAATGACGTTATTGTTTTAACTTCGTAAAAAATCGTATTTCTGGTTTTTATTAATTATTACCTGACATTTTATTTCATCCTTTTTTATTGATGTTTATGCTCATAACTGTAATTATACTAATAGTGTGTTTTAAATAAATAAATAGATTTACGGATGTAGTATTTTTTAAAAAAAAACCACATTTTTAAACAGGTCGTATACATACCCATTTTAAATTTAGAACAAAGAGTAATAATAATAACAACTAGAACATTAATATATTTAATCATTATTATTATTAAAAATAGAGCAATCAGCCAATAAGGTCTTTTATACAGTACGGGCTTTCCTGTCGTATTAGGTCTGTCTTGATTATTGCTAAGAGGTTAACCTAAATTTGTGCTTTAGGTGCCAATTTACATTTTTAACGTGTTTATTATGAAATCCTGTTTTCTAAATACTAACATTTTCTAAGAGTTTTTAAATATTTTTTCAAGAAGAAACTTAATATGTTATTTATGTAAAATATATTGACACACTTACAGTATCAAATTTTCGATTTGACTGATATCGTCAAGAAGAGAGAATAGCCTTTCTATCGGCAGACTGTGTCTTCTTTCCTGTGACCTTTTAACTCAGGAAAGGAAATGTTACTGTTAGATAACAAGATCCACCTGAACAGCATCTGAGAACATGTTGTGGTAGGTTTATTTAGTTTATTTTAGAGATCATTTGTCATCTATTATGGACTGAATTTGGCCACTTAATATGAATGAACATTGTGGGTGTTAGTTATTACTTATTTGTGTACTCTGACAAAGACCGCTTGTTACGGTTGAAAGATCTTAGTCTTGTTTTTCCATTTCATATTGTGGTTTGATTTCATATCACTGTGTATATATACATACCAATTAAATGAATAGATTCCACGAACTAAATAAACTACATTCACAAAAAGAACACATAGAAATGAAACAGAAACGAGTCGTTGTCTGCCTGCGGAGCGACTCGTTTCTATATTCCTGATGACGAGGCCATCGAAATATAGTAGTGAGTTTCTGTTTCATTTCTGTGTGTTCTTTTTGTCAATTTAATATATATATATATATATATAAACTAGAATTTAAAAAAGAACACATAGAAAGGAAACCACTGAACTCACTACTATATTTCGATGTCCTCGTCTTCAGGAAAAGAAGTGAATCGCTCCAAAGGCTGATAACGACTGACTTGGCGTTCGAACTGAAGCACTCAAACAGTGTAGCCAACTTTCTGAGGAAAGGTAGACAGGGAAGATAAAGAGATAAAAGCCAAATAAAAATTAAAAGATGAAAACATTTAACTAAAATAAAATTAAAAGCTGATAACAAATTTAAAAAAAAAAAAAAAAAAAATCAACGATTGAGGTTAAGCCCAGGAGCCGATCTACCGCCCAGAAGACTAATAAGTGCTTCTTCTGAAGCTCTCAGAGTAACTTTCGAATTAGTCTGATCAATCTGCCTCAGGACCTGTACACGGAAACAGTCATTAAAGCTGAGTCCGTGAGAACTGGCATGAGTAGCAACGGGAAGGTCACTGCGTTTGCCAACGGATGACCTGTGATTATTCATACGCAGGCTTAGCTTGGTGGAAGCCAAACCCACATAAAAAGAATCACACTGGGTGCAATCCAAACGGTAAACGCAGTTACCAGAGGTACAAGAGGTCTTGTGAGAGATAAGGTAGTTGCGTTTACTATGGACAGAGGTAAAGGAAGGAACAGGATTGATGATAGGACAAGTAAGACATCCACGACGTCCACATTGAACCATACCACCAGCAGTTTTTAGAGGCTTAGGAGAAGAGATGTGAGAGAAGATAGATTAAAGATTAGCAGGTTTGCGATAGGAAATGGAAGGTGGCTCACTAAAGACTGAAGAAGTACAGGAGGAAGAAGAAAGTATAGGGAAAAACTCCCTGACAACTGCACCCAGTCTATGAGCACCAGGGAAATAAGTGGTGATGAGGAAATTAGAGTCACTGCGATCCCTCCTAGGACCTGAATTATGATGAACGTCTGCAGGGACTATACTGTTGTTAATGAAATTAGAAGGATATCCTCGGTCAGAAAATTTCTGTTTCAATAAATCTATTTGGAAGGAACGATCTTTTATTCTGCTACAAATTTGTAAATAAAATGCAGCTTAATAAACATGAGTAACAGGTTTGCTACAAAATTCCCTACATGAACTTTTACACAACATTATTTAAATCACTATATAGTTATTTAAATAATGTTGTGTAAAAGTTCATGTAGGGAATTTTGTAGCAAACCTGTTACTCATGTTTATTAAGGTAGTGTTTTTTAAAAGTATATTTTATTATTAGTTATGTTTGATAGAAGTGATGTAATTGTTATTGTAAATAAGTATTTATTAGAATTGTTAAAAAAACCTTGGATATAGAATCCTTGAGAATGGTCAACGTAGACTGAAACGTCGGACATGTAATATGAAAAATATATTTAAAGATAAAAAAATCGGTGAGTTAATTTATATGATACCACAAAGATGGAAAAGAAGCATTCCAAACCTTGAAAAGGTATGTAGGAAACATACTAAACTTAATGTTGGCAAGATCTTTAATGAGGCATATATATATAAATATATTAGTATAAATAATTTGTTAGATGTCACAGTAAAACAAGACAACGGCCTTTTTTCAACGTCTACTTACATGAAACCTTCCCATAGCAAGGTCTATTTAAATGCCAAAAGTGAATGCCCCCAACGCTATAAAGACAACACTATTAAAGCACTCATTCACAGTACTTACAAAATATCGTCAGACTGGAATTCATTCAACACAACCATCCAACAGCATAAACAGTCATTTATCAACAACGGTTACAGCAACAGGCACTTCGACAGAATTCTTCAAATTTGTTTAATGAATATAAATACAAGATCTAATGAAACCAATATTAACCAAAATACAGGCACTAACCACAGGATCTATTAAAAAAATCAGTACTCCCAACTATACAAAGTTGATGAAAGAATTTTAAAAACAATCATAAAAAACAATACATCTGGTACTAACCCTCAGGATAAACTTAACATTATAATATATTACAAAAGCTCCACCACATGCAACCTCATCATGAAAAACCAAGAGACGACAATAGACCAATTAAAGAAAACAAATCATGTGTACGAATACATTTACCCTATTGGAAACTGTGAAGTCCAAAAGCATTCGTACATAGGAATGACGACCACTACTTTATCCCGCCGTCTAACTATGCACCTTGGAGCTGGAGCAATACACGAACACACAACTATAATGCACAAACAACAACTCTCTAGAAAGATGCTCACGGAAAACACCAAAATACTCAGACTCGAACAAGATCAAAAGAGGTTGCAGTTATTGGAAGCACTTCTGATTCTGGATAATAAACCTACGAGTAAATTAAACCAACAGCACACAGGCAACACACGTCAGCTCAATCTACTAGGGTGAACAATCCCCCCATCCTAACCTTAATATCATTTTATCCATCCTTGTAATATTTTGAAACCCTAATGTTATCTAGTATTAGTCATAGAGAAATTTCTTTTTTTACTGAACATTTTATTTATCTTACTGTTATGTTTACATACTTGTTTGATTGATAACAATTTTATTTCTGAAGATGGTTAGAGACAACCGAAACATGCCAAATGTTAGTTAATAAATAGTGATGGCCAACCGGAGTTTTGCTGAAATAATTCAGAAAAGAAAGGGATGTTTGATTAAGGTAATTCAGTTTAACACAATTTATATATATATATATATATATATATATAATCACTGATCAAACCACAATATGAAATGGGAAAATAAGACTAAGACCTTTCAACCGTAACAAGAGGTCTTCGTCAGAGTCAAAAACCCAACTCAGTTTGGTTACGAAGACCTCTTGTTAGGGTTGAAAGATCTTAGTCTTGTTTTCCCATTTCATATTTTGGTTTGATCACAGATTGTTATTTCACGTGTTTATTTGTAATCTTTATATATATATAATTCAATGTACATAAAGAAACATAGAGGAATTAAAAATACACACTTACAGCCTCTAACTTACGGTTGAACCGTCTTCAGGAGAGATAAGAGAGGGAAACAAGCACACTGGTACACAGACGGTTGGAGACCAGCAATGTTACCACATACGCGCCCGGTCACAGAGAATAAGGTAGACAAGAATCAATTTAAGATTAAATTAAATTAAAATAGGAATATGACAAATAATAAACAAAAACAAATAAAATAATAAAAACTGAGGGATGAACAGAAGAAGTGATACATAAATAAAAATTGAAAATTATGGACTAAGCTTTAATAAAAAATAGAGAATAAGACTTAAAATAAATTAAATAATTGAAAAATATATAAGATACAAACATAAAAAATAGATGCAGGGACAAGAAACTAATACAATGAGGCATTGTCTCTTAAGATTAAGGCCAGGTGCACTGCGCGCATTGAGCAAACAAATATGGGCTTATTCGGAGGCTCGGAGAGTGAGGTTTTTGCAGTCAGAGGGGATTTGTCGCAGAATCTGTAACCTGTAGCATTCATTAAACGGAAGTACGTGGCTAATAGCATGTATGAACTGTGATTGTTCATACGGAGACTAAGCTTGGTGGATGCTTGGCCTACGTAGAACGAATCACACTTGCTACACTCCAAACGGTACACACAGTTCTTGGAGGTATACTTGGAGAGACTGTAAGTGTGTGTTTTTAATTTCTCTATGTTTCTTTATGTATATTGAACTGTATTTGTACTTTTCGGATAGTATTTTCGTCGAAAGTATATATATATATATATAACGTTTCACGATGAATCACAAACACAGAACTAAGGAACAAACACACTTACTGTCTAATTTTCGGTAAAACCGTCATCAGGAGAGTTGAGGTAGGATTGCTTTCTCAACTCTCCTGATGACGGTTCAACCGAAAATTGGAGACAGTAAGTCTGTTTTACAGACCTTAGTTCTGTGTTTGTGATTCATCGTGAAACGTTTGTTGTCGTTTTGGATCGTTTTCCTGCTTACAATATATGTATACAAGTTCTATTAAAACTAAAGCCTATTTCTAGTTTTACAGCTTTTCTGATTAATGTTGCCAATCTTCTCATACATGACTTCCATAGGTTCGGAACCAAAAAAATAGGTTCAACAAAATTTTTATTTTATTAATCCGACATGTTTCGGTCATCATCAACCATTTTCAATGATATTATATATATAGAGTTTCATAACACACGTAAAATTATTAAGAAATTTAATAATTGACTAAACCAAGTCAACATTGCATATAATCACAATAAGGGAGGTTATCGAAAGGTAGTGGCATGGTGAGGTTTCCCCAGGGTTGACTTCTTTAGCTCTCCCAGACTGGTTCGACTTCGGACTGCCTTCATATAGTTTTAAAATTCTTGAAAATCCTCCACCCTGGCTGTTAATACTGAGTTGTTTTTCCAGGATAAAGATGGCTTCGAAAATATGTAATCTGCTGTGGTCATGTTCCTGTTCTAATACCACCCTGTTGTCCGTTAACATTTCCCTTGTTAATTTTACTCCGTGTATTGTTGCAACATGCTCTTTGGAACAGGAACATGACCACACCAGATTACAAATTTTCGAAGCCATCTTTATCCTGGAAAAAGATCTCAGTATTAACAGCCAGGGCGGAAGATTTTGAAGACAATATGACGATAACGATAAACAATTAATACCAACTAATTAAGCATGTCTTTTGTCAACACCAACTCAAGTGAAAGCAGCAACATTAAAGTTTTAAGTAGCTGTGCGTAATTACTAAAGCCAATGTGGCCAAAAGCTTTCAATTGCCAATTATTCACCATTTCAACATTTAGGCAATGTACAGTCATTTTATTTCCGTTAGAAAGATTTAATCTCTTAATCAAACTAATACAGACGACACTTCGGTTTTCTAGAACATTACTGTCCACTCAGAAACTTCGTTTATTAATGCCTACTCAGGAATATTTTCTTACTGCACAGATACTCGATTATAGGATTTTTTTGTTTCTCCGTGTTCTTTTATTCTAATCATTTACATACATATTCATATTCCGGAATAAAATCGGAAAGAGGGTTTCAAACTGATCATTCACAGGTTCAAATCAAAGAAGAGATATGTATAATTTCATTAAGCATAACCTTTGAAAGGGAACGGTAGGTTAATCTTTTTCTAAATAAATATATAGTTATATATATATATATATATATATATATTAGTATAGGTTGGCAGCAAATCTTCTTGTAGGCAAATTTTGTTGAAATGTACCGCAGCTTCGGCATTAACGACTTTGAAACTAAGTTTGAAATCCAGGTGTATTGGAAATTACCACCTTCTATTCGTAAGACTGTCAGGAGACTGGAGCAGCTTAGTTTGAAAGTCGTGAATGCCGAAGCTGAGGTACATTTCAACAATATATATATAGAGTCGCCGCCCTACCTTCCTGCGGGACTCTTCGCTCTTCACACCTCCTGATGATGACGATGGTCGAAATATCGATGTGAGTTATGTCTGTGTCTTTCTGTGTGTTTCCTTCGTTTTGAATTTATTTTATATATATATATATATATATATATATAAAAGTATCGAACGAGGAATAAAACGTAGAATAGGACTCGGTCAGTTCTTCAGGTTGAAATTAAACTCTCATTGCCAACATTTCGGTTGTTATTTAAAACCTTAGTCATAGCCAGAAGTATATGATTTTGAAACAGAAAACTAAGTATTACATTACAAATTATTTTAAAAGAAACAACAACTGTCTAGTTTGAATGAACAAGTGAAACTAAACTAATGAACAGTGTCACGTGTTCATTCAAACTAGAATTCATAGACTATTTTCTTTGTAAAATAATTTATACTTTTATCAATATATATAACAAATTTCACAATAAACACATGAAATAGCAGTAAATGTTCAAACCACAATAAGAAATGAGAAAAAAGACTGAGATCTTTCGACCGTAACAAGCGGTCTTCTTCAGAGTCAAATCCGAACTTAGTGGGGATTTGACTCGGACGAAGACCGCTTGGTACAGTTGAAATAATTTATTCATTTCTGACATTCATTATTGTGGTTTGAACATTGATATTTATATATATTTACACACCTGAAGTAGGTGTCTATTTCAGTTTTAAGGTGAGAATAAGAGATTATTTAAGGCTTAGTTAAGTTTATTTACAAAACTTTGCATTGCTGAAAAAGACAATACGGCACTAAAAACGCAAAACTAAATTAAAAATTGTTATTTCCTTTCCTACTTTTCTTATTATCTTTTATGTATTTAAAAAAATGGTAATAAAAAAGTTCTCAAAAACAACTAAAAAAATATCTGAAGTGGTCTAACCTCAACTTTATGATTAAGTAAACTAAGAAATACGATGTAAATAAAGTAAGTAAACTATTAAGTGAAGTAAATCTGAATTACATGTAAAAGTGTAGTTACACGAATTTCAAGTAACTGCAGTGTAAATGTATTATCAATCACAGTAAGAATAAATATCACGAAAAGCACTCCTTGTTATAACACAGCTTAGAGGTAGTAACGGAGTTCTTAAGCGCCTCTAACACTGAACTCCGACTTTCGGCCTTCACAAGGCTACCCTGTTAACTTGCTATATTCAGGAACAAACGAAAGAGGAGGAGAAGGTGGTCAAGAACTGGGCCTAACCAACTTCGTTTCACAAACCTTCCTAATCCCTAAATCCCCTCCTTTTATCTCAGCCCTAATCTAAGGTGTTATACGATCCGTGCCGAAGGATGGATGATACAGGGTTTACTGTATTATCGGAGCCTCAAGGGTACCAGGCGACCCCATTGAGTAAATAGCCCTACTCCGGTATGCGGTGCTCTGCCGGAGCGGACAAAATACCACCGATAGAGATACGCGGATTTCCCGTATCTACCTGTATGATACTAAGGAGTAGAAAGTCCGGAGACCATCCTCCGGAAGCACAGAGGGTCCAAAAGCGCTAACTAGTGGGAGCCAACCTACCACAAGTGCACCTAAGGACCCAAAGAAGACCGAAGAAAGAGAAAGGAAGTTACTTTCTCCCGAAACGTAGAGAGCCTGAATGGACATTATCAATGATGGTTTATGCAGATTCTGCAAAAAAGAGGAAGAAACACCGTTGCACCTGCTGACTGACTGTAAGGCAACTTTCCTGCACAGAGGTATGATCCTTTGGGATACTCAACAAAACCATAGAAAAGCTTTTAATGCTGGACCCAGCAAAAGTGCTGAGCTTCTTGGAGGCGTTGAAGCTAACTGCTGGGGTACTTTAGTACAGAAGAGGGGAAGTACAATAGTTTTTTTTAAGAAGCAGTGCTATAGTCACCCTCAAATAATAATAATAATAATAATAACACAGCTTAGCCAGTCACTACAAGTGTAAAGTAAAAATGTTGCTCTTTTAAGAAACAATATTTATGAAATTTTCATCATTTCATGTTAATACTAAGAGAATATTTAAAACGAAATTTATTTTTCTAGAATTGCATGATTAGTGGGTGAAAATTATTACTAGTTATGGCATAAAGTACGATAAACTACCTTTCCTATCATCAATATTACACATGAACAAACTGCAAGTACTACTCGCTTGTACTATAATCCTTGCAGTATGTAGCAAAATATTAATTAAAATGTCCCTACCTTTTAATAATTATTAAATTATTAATAAAAATAATTTATTAATAACAAAGTTCTTCAGAAGTACGCAGGGAGACATTCAGAGAACCCCAAAAGGTTTATATCTATCAAAATCTAAAAAAAAAATCTGGAGTATCCTACACTCAACTTTACTATAAGTAAACTTAATATCAAACTTCTTGGGTATATAATATATAATGCCTCATTTAAGCATAATATAATCGTCTAAATGGGAGTTGTTTGTTAGTCTTTCATTCCTGAGGTAGTACAGATAGTTATTGATCCACTTATCAATAGATAAACCTTTTTTGCATGTCACACAATTAATGGGTATACAATCATTAGTATAACTACAGCATTAATAACATTGTGAAAAGCCAAAGTGAAAATTTGCTTGTACGAAATAATTTCCTACAAGAGAGCATGGCTTTTGCTCCAATAGCCAGTGGATCTCTTACATAGTTTATCTGACCTCCTTCTACATTTAAAAATTAAGTCAAATTTTCCCATTTAGAACTTGAAACTATTTTAAGTATTTTAAAAACATTAAAAAGTTTTTGTCTGAAATGTCATAAACATGTAAGAAAAATTGTCGCTTTCAGATAATTTTTAATTTAAGATGTAGGAAAATTTCATTTATTATTTTTAAATGATTTTAAAATAATCATTTTTAAAAAGATTTTTTTTATTTCTGAATAATGTTCTATATTTTTGGTCTTCTATAAAATTATTATACTGGAAATTTTATGGCATGCTAGGGTTTTTAAAAACTCATTTTTCTTTCCCTTAGTCAAAAATCATAAAAAACCAATTTAGTCTCAGCGAATGTTATTTTTTCCCACGTGCTGTACTCTGTTATAAGTTTGCTATAAATGTATATTGAGAAAAAATATATTGGTAATTAGCCACTTTTTCGTTCTTAAATCTGGTTCAAATCCAACTTCTCTGTATAATTTTAAATTTAAAAGCTAGAAGCTTGAACTTTTTAGAAATAATGGTATAACTATTAGATTAGAATAGTGAAAAAACTGGAAATTAGAAAAAAACATAGAAGCCCTTCTATAGGACGTAAAAGTGCATTCCAAAAACTTCAATATTACCCAATAATAATGTTATTCATAAATGTAAAAAAATCAGCATCTGATATTAACCTTTGTAGAATGGTGCAACATATAGATTGATTAGAACATTTTGTTAGACAAACCAATCATACTTTAAAAAGGATCAGAAATTATATATACATATGCTCTACTGTTGTTGATTTTTTACATATAAGAATTTTATTCTTCATACATCACATACAAGTCCTTAAATCGTTTAAACATTTTCATTATACCTTTAAACATTATATTAGTTCGGTGAATTCACTAAAAAAAATTCCAAGTCAATGTAAATAATGTAAAAAAATATCAAAAATTTGACAAGTATAGGAGGTAATCCCTTAGTCTAGGATGAGCAAACAGTTTTTATAGTTTTATTGATCTTTGCCGTAACTGAAATTACATCATTTTTTTATGAATTGCTAATTTTTTGTTCCATTTTTGGTCAAATTTTCAAGATTTTTTAATGAGCCGTTTAGCGTCAAAAAACATTTTCTGTAAAGAGAAATCGTACTGAAACATCCCTTCGGCAAATGTAATTTTGAAAAAAATTATCTCATCTCTTCCTCTACATAATGTTCTATTTTTAGGCATACTTTCATTTTGATCCATCTAACGGTATGACTTGTATCGCTCACATAAGCTTTGAGATTGAATTATAAGTAAAAATTTTTACATTTTACTGAAAAAAGAATATTTCCCGTTGTTTTAAAATTCTGAATATTTTTTCGTTTGTTCCATTTGTAGCCTCAAAGATAATGTCAAAATTTCAAAACTCTAGGGTTATCAGTTTAGAAGAAATAAATATTTTTTAAAAAACGGTTTTTGGCAAAAAAAGTGACTTTCCCATCATGCATAATTCTTCCCAAACAATAGGGATCTTGTTCCCTATGTGGCCCAATTTTGTGTAAAATATCAACTTGAGCGATCAAAGATTCTGGACCGTAGCGGGGAAACAAGCAATGCTAACACACTCACCCACAGATATCATCGAGAAAACATCATAAAAAGACTTCTGGGACCTCAGAACATATAATTCCGTCAAAATCTCGAGATCGAATTTTTTCACGATCACTATACTATATTTATAATAACGTAAAAAATCAAAAAAGGTAAAAATGAAAATATGAGAACACCCGTGGATTATGTGAAATCCAAATACAAAAGCTTTCACATAAATAATCATAGAAAACAAGATAAGACAACTAACTTACAAAAGAATAAGAACAAGAACCTCAAAATAAATAAACCAATGTGATTTCTTTCACAAGAGAAATAAATAAAAATATATTTTTTTTAAATAAAATTATCAAAATAGTAACAAAAATAATACTTTAAAAAATGAAGTAGCAGATTTTTGATTAAAATATAAATTTATTTTTAAAGGTTTAGTTGAGTCTTGCAATATGCAATTAGATGATTAAATTACATTTGCTCAGACTGTAGTGAAATCCAGTTTAATAAAATGCCTGGAATTGACCAAGAGATGGGTTACGAGGTCAGTTAACTTCTTGAAGAGACACTGAGATGGCGTGGGAATCGCCGTGTAATTTTATGAAAAGACCCAGAGATGGCGTTAGAATCTCCGTGTAATATCATGAAAATACCAAGAGATGGCGTTATATATATTATGGCGTTATCATAGCGACCTCGCTGTGAAGCAGCCTTAGTTGGTAGATAGCAAAGTCACTTTGTTTGCCAAAAAAAGTTTTTAGATTATATTTTTCTTTCCTAAACTATAAATTCTAGGAGGTTTGAAAATATGGCATTATCTTTGAGGTTACTAATGCAATAAACGAAAAATATATTCAACATAAAACAACGGGATATATTTTTCTCATGAAATTACGTCTTTTAATGAAAGTACACGGCGATTCTCACACCATCTCTTGGACTTAACATAAAATTACACTTCGATTCTAACGCCATCTCATGGTCTTATCATGAAATTACACGGCGATTCTAACACCATCTATTGTTCTTTTCATGAAATTACACGGCGATCCTAACGCCATCTCTTGATCTTTTCATGAAATTACACGGCGATTCTAACGCCATCTCTTGGTCTTTTCATGAAATTACACGGCGATTCTAACGCCATCTCTTGGTCTTTTCATGAAATGACACGGCGATTCTAACGCCATCTCTTGATCTTTTCATGAAATTACACGGCGATTCTAACGCCATCTCTTGATCTTTTCATGAAATTACACGGCGATTCTAACGCCATCTCTTGGACTTTACATAAAATTACACTTCGATTCTAACGCCATCTCATGGTCTTATCATAAAATTACACGGCGATTCTAACACCATCTATTGTTCTTTTCATGAAATTACACGGCGATCCCAACGCCATCTCTTGATCTTTTTATGAAATTACACGGCGATTCTAACGCCATCTCTTGGTCTTTTCATGAAATGACACGGCGATTCTAACGCCATCTCTTGATCTTTTCATGAAATTACACGGCGATTCTAACGCCATCTCTTGATCTTTTCATGAAATTACACGGCGATTCTAACGCCATCTCTTGATCTTTACATAAAATTACACTCGATTCTAACGCATCTCATGGTCTTATCATAAAATTACACGGCGATTCTAACACCATCTATTGTTCTTTTCATGAAATTACACGGCGATCCCAACGCCATCTCTTGATCTTTTATGAAATTACACGGCGATTCTAACGCCATCTCTTGTCTTTTCATGAAATGACACGGCGATTCTAACGCCATCTCTTGATCTTTTCATGAAATTACACGGCGATTCTAACGCCATCTCTTGATCTTTTCATGAAATTACACGGCGATTCTAACGACATCTCTTGGACTTTACATAAAATTACACTTCGATTCTAACGCCATCTCATGGTCTTATCATGAAATTACACGGCGATTCTAACACCATCTATTGCTCTTTTCATGAAATTACACGGCGATCCAACGCCTCTTGATCTGTTGCATGAAATTGACCCGGCGATTCTAACGCCATCTCTTGAGTCTTTTCATGAAATTCCACGTGCGATTCTAACGCCATCTCTTGGTCTTTTCATGAAATTACACGCGATCTAACGCCATCTCTTGGTCTTTTGCATTGAAATTTACACGCGATTCTAATTTCGCCATCTCTTGGTTCATTTCCATGAATTTACCCCCACGGCGATTTTTTCTAACGCCCATCTCATTGGTCTTTTCACCCCCTGAAGTATCGTGCCGTCATCATCGAGCGCGTGACTTGTCTGGGTATGGCGATAACTTGGACCTTCGGTGGATATTGAGAGCATCGCCTGCGGGAAGTTTTTCTCAATTTAGTTGAGAGAGAGCGCAATAGCGCGTTGAGCACTCTTTTAGTGCGTTGTCATCTTGAGCTTTGTACTTTTGGAGCATTGTGAGTAAAGTTTTTAACCCTCACTTATTGAAAAAAATTTTCAGCGTGTTTTAAAATTTGAAGTTTTTTCCCTATTTCACTGACCCAAACCCCCCCCATTTTAAATTGGTTATACCTGGCCCATACCCAATTTTTAAAAACGGTTTTTCGTACACCCCCTGACAGTTTCCCATCATCATCCCGCCCATCATGGTAAACCGATCCACTAACCCAGAAAAGTTCTGGATTGAACTTTGAATCCTACCTTTGAACGCGTTTATTTCTCGGCATCCAGGTGGAGCTTACTAGGTACGCGGAAAACTTCATTTTACATCAGGACTGCAAGGAAGGGTTAATGAGATGTGATTTCTAAGATCAAAATTTTTAGATTTTATTTGAAAAAAAATATTTCCTGTTGTTTAAAAATTATGAATATATTTTTCGTTTGTTCCATTTGTAAACACTCAAAGATAATATCAAATTATTCATAAAATCTCTAGGGTTATCAGTTTATTGGAGAAATAAAATGTTTTCATAAAAAACGGTTTTTTGGCATTAAAAAATTGTGACTTTCCCATCATGCATAATTCTTCCCAAACAATAGGTAAAAAAGACATCATCGAAAAAACGTCATAAAAGGACTTCTGGGACGTCAAAACATGTAATTCCGTCAAAATCTCGAGATCGATTTTTTTCACAATCACTATACTTTACTTATAGTAAAGTAAAACTTCTTTTTACCATCGCTATACCTTATAGTGAAAAACTTAAATAATGATGGTGTTCATGTTAAGAAGCGAAAATTTTCATGGTTTCATTTGTTTAATTTTGTTATTTCGAAAGAACCCATTAATTAGACTTTAGTCTTCAGTGCATTTATACAAACTAATTACTAAGACTTGAAACATAATTAATTCAATTAAATATTCTTACCAAGGGTTCACATTTTTATTTTGAATCAATAAAAATAATAGGTCGAATATAAAAATGATATTTTTTTTGAATTTATACAAAATTTTTTTATTTTTGAATTCTAGTTTTTCAATTATCTGTTAGAAATTGATGTATTCAATCATTATATTGTCTGATTCATAACTCATCAATTGTTACTGCCATTATTTATAATATTTTTTACACAAATATTATGAAATTTACTTTTTCCGTGTATCATTTAATAATTCCTTTATTAGTTTTGCTGTAAGTTATTTTATGATATTACAAGAAACCTCCACATAAACAAATTTTACTCATACAAAAACGCATTTCGAACAGGTAATGTTCTTCTTCAGGTAAATCTAAAATATAAATAAAATATGAGAGCAAGTAACTATCCATGGTCTATGTTTGTTACCTTTCCACTTAAACAGATATGTTATCCCTAAATGTATTGTTATTGTTAACAGTTTTGTTATAAAAAAGTTTAATTACTCTCATGCTTTTGACACTGCAAGTCTGAAATCTCACTTGTTTATGTGGAAAGTTGCAGTAAAATTTCAAATAATTTAAATTTGATAACTTCATCTGTTAGTTTAAACAATATCTGCAGCTTATGTTATTTATTGAACTGTGTTTACCCAAATTTTAACAATTGATGCGTTTTGTATTTCATTGATGGATAATATTTCAAGAACTGAAACGCATAACTAGTAGAAAACACGGCAGTACTAGCTAATCTTTAGGAGAAACGCTTTTCTGTAGATGAATGAGAGATGGACAGTGATATCTTTACAACGACCAAAGGATATCTTCTCGTACTATTGTGTGCCTTGTCATTAGCAGTTCCAGGTCAGCGTTCTCGAAATCTTAGTAGTAGTAGTAGGCAACCCTTTAGGTTGCAGTACCTCTCCCACAAGGGAACACACACAGGCCGAATATTGGCTCTTTTGTAATATAACACAATGATGATTCTACATTGGGAGCCCTAAATATTACGTAAGTCAAAAATATTTAGAGTAGGGATCTTTAACGAGTACCTGACATCACACAGGCTTTGGACCGACGGCGTCACGCCCTCTAGTTAACTTGTAAGGGAATTTTGAGTACCTTATCAGTAATTATCTGCGCATGTTACCAGGGCTTTAGCTTGTCTATTACTCTTGGCCTAGGTACCGTTTTGCTGAGTAACTGTCAGAATTCGTGCTTAGCATTGCGTTGCTTGAGGTGCCCTCGGGCACTTCCATGTTCAATGGAGATGGCTAAAAGGTAACTTGTCAACAAGGCGGCCTGGCTTGACTAAGCGGTTATAGCACAAAATGCCGAGGAACGCGAAGATCAAAACGGGTGTAACGCTCTCTCCGAGGGACGATGTGCTCAAATTAATTCACCTCCCACGTGAATAAATCGAGAGCCTGGTGGATATCGAACCCCGGACCTATTAGTTCAGAGGCGAGTACGTTAACCAGGCTAACCAGGCTCCGAAATCTTGACCTTATAATATTTTTTTTCTAATGGTAACAACCTATGTAATTTGTTAATAACAAACTTTCATAATTACTGGAATTTACTGCTATTACAAAATTTCGTGTAAAGTTGTCGTAAAATATAAATAGTTCGACTATTCTTGGATATAAATATATACTGAATAGAAGGTAAAATGATCGCATATGAAAAATAAATGTTGTTAAGATATATTGTCCAGTATTATTTGATCATATATAATATATCAAGTATTATAAACATTAGTAAAGGATCATTCAAGTCAGACTCAGTGTTGAGCAGAGCAATAGCTTTGTCTACAAGGGTTGACAGATAACAGATAACTCATTTATTTATTTATTTCTGAACTCCTATGTTTACCATGATTTGCCTTACTCAGTCCTTTGTTCCCTTGCACTTATTTCAGTATGTGAATCTCTGACGGATAGAACTTCTTTTGCCTGAAAGATCTTAGTCACATTTCTGATTTTCTTACCGTGGTTTACATGTTGTTTTTTATTTACGCGTTTGCCATAAAATTTTGTAATATATATAAACTTAAAGGTGTCAGAATAAACATAAGCGACTATAATCAAGGAAAGACCTCTACAATAGAAAAAGAAAAAGTTCTAAGCGCTTTCGTGTCTTACCTAATTTCCAAAGAACTCTTTCAGTATATACTGCAGTCCCTAATGACGCATTACTTCATCAATAATTGAAACTGTATTGCAATAAACAATGGGCGATTGAACAAAGATTGAAGTACATTTTCAAAAAATCTGGATATAATTGATTCGAAAATTCAAGCTGAGATAAGAACAAATAGAAACTGAAAGAGACGTTTCCACATGCTTTAATCTTAATAGTTCTTTCATACAATATTACACTAGCCAATCATTCATTGTCAAGTAATATGCTTTGTTCTTATAGTCTATATAAGAAGGTCGTGAGTTTGTATGTTTGTTTGGTCACACATTTTCCGTAGAAATCTGATATTATTATTTTTTCCGCTAGAGATCTGATATTATTATAATCTTTACTTTTGCTGTGACTGGCTTTGTTGTACTTGTATTACATAATAACAAATCGTATTAGACGGTCAGGGTAGTCCATTGGCTTGCGTACTCACCTCTATTTCTACAATATTATTTAATAATATTTCTCATTAGGAGGTCAGGGTAGCCTATAATATATAATAAACTATTACATTAGAGGATAAAAATTAATAATTTTAGAAACAAACTTGAACACAACTGTAAAATAAAATACGAATGTTCACGGTAATATTATAAAGATACATTCTTTTTATTAATGTTATTTTATGTTAGGTAAATAAAGTGAATATTTCAATTTACAAGTTTTGTTTGTTTTTAATATATTTGAAGTGAATATAACTTGAATTGATCTTTCATTTATTTATGCCATAAAATAAATTATTTTTTTCTATTAAATGATTTTTATTTTGCTAAATATACTTTCTGTGTATATATCTTGAATCATGTTAAGAATACTATATCAAAAGCTTGGGCCATATAAGAATATGTTTCCGTGCCTTAATAACAAGAAACAACAATTCAAATTATCCCTGTCAATCATGTTCAGTGAATTTATTTCAATAACTATTGTTGTATATTCTGAGTGACACAAAGGGTCACAGGTAGTCTAGTATGTTTTATAAAAATGGTAAAAATAATAATGCTCTGTTCTTGCAGTGAAATTTTTAAATTAGTAAATATTTCACTTTCCAGGAGTTGTAAGCTGAATTCACTTTACACATACACGCGTGAGCGAGCGTGCACGCACACACACACACACACACACACAAAACAAAAAGAAACAATAGTGATATAAAAAGATGTTTCAATTAAATTATATAAATAATAATATAAAAGAAGAAGTGAGAAGATAGGGTAATAATGAATGTAAAAGAAAGTGCTTGGAAAAGAGTGATCTGGAAGACAATGCTTGGTGCTGGCGAATACTAATACATGTAGAAATGTATGGAGTAGAAAGCAAGTCCAATTAGTGAGGCCCAGCCAGTGTGACACTACCCAGAACCTCCTTGATTTCTCTTTGTTAATATCAGATAAATCATTCAGCGACAACCTGCCCCAAAAAACTCCTTCCAATTAATGCAAAGAAATACAATTTGAAAATGTGAGCGAATTACGGAAAAGATATGTCGCCTTCAAATTAGATAGTTTTTTTTTTTAATTATTTGACACAATAGTAGGAAGACTAATTAAGGAGACAATTGAGGCATTCCAGGATTATGAGTGTTGATGCTTTGGTATGTTCATTCGCCTGGCACGCGAGAGTTCCCCCTCAGGCTTACCACTGGCTTTACATGATGAATAAAGATTCCTACTGCCGTTCTATACACTTCACCACATGGCTTGTGGGATTATCTGGTGCTGTATGGGACAAAAGTAAGAACCTGCTTAATATTGATTTTACATTATGAACAACAGTTCATGTTCCTGTCCTGCACATCATACCACACCGCATAAATAATTGTCTAGTATAGTATGGGATAGAAGTTTCAACTACCTCGACTGGATTTGCATGATGAAAAGGGTTACTGTTCAGCATAGAGGCCATGGCAACGAGAGTTTGATTTTTTATCCTGGAAAATTTACCGAACCCCGATTAGAGAACACACCTATTCTATCAAACGGTCGATATATTATTGAATCTGTTATATATATATATATTATGAATAATAATCAAAATAACACTTGATATAATAGATGGATTAATTTACCACAATGAAAACAATTTTTTAAAAACAATGCTCTAAGGCCTTTCGTTAACACATCTTCGGAGAGCAAGTGAACTAAAAAAACAATAAATAATGGAAATTTCAATCAGCCAAGTTAACAAGTATTTATTGTTTTTTTAGTTCACTTGCTCTCCGAAGATGTGTTAACGAAAGGCCTTAGAGCATTGTTTTTAAAAAATTGTTTTCATTGTGGTAAATTAATCCATATATATATATATACTTTTTTGTTGGAAATACGATCGAAAACGGACAAACATAGTTCAATATAGACAAATAAACATAGAGAAATCAAAAGAACACACTTACAGTCTCTAATTTTCGGTTTGAACCGTCTTCAGGAGAGATAAGAGAGGGAAACCAAGCGCACTGGTTCAGAGACGGTTTCCAACCGTCTCTGAACCAGTGCGCTTGGTTTCCCTCTCTTATCTCTCCTGAAGACGGTTCAAACCGAAAATTAGAGACTGTAAGTGTGTTCCTTTGATTTTTCTATGTTTCTTTACAATATATATTATCTATATATGTAACAAGACTAAGAACTTTCAACGGTCTTCGTCAGAGTCAAATCTCAAATTTGTGATACTTCAGTTGAGATTAGACTCTGACGAAGAGAGCTGGCTACGGTTCAAAGATCTTAGTTTTTTTTTCATTTCTTATTGCGGTTTGAACACAAATATATCTACATTTTATATATATATATATATATATATATATATATATGTAAAATTTGGGAGAAGTCCTTCATTCAAGCATATTTCATTGAATAACTGACCGTATTTCACTGATGTCATTTTCTTCACCAGAAACCTCAAAAAACTGGTGAAGAAAATGACATCAATGAAATACGGTCAGTTATTCAATGAAATATATATATATATAATTCATAACCCACAAATGAAAATCTTTACAGAAACTGAAAAGTTGTGACTGGGAAAGTTCCTTAGGAAATGAATAATTAAAAAATAGAACATGGTTACAAGTCAATGGTTATAATAAAATAAAAAGATTTGATGTTGACTTATATGGGTGTGCACTGGACGATAGTGTTTAGAGTTTAGAGCTACAGGGGTGACTTACTCTTTGCCGATGTGGTAGTTGAGGGCTCGTGCCATGAGAATCACCACCATGGGTCTAAGGGCCTTTCCCTGTCCATCGAAATAGTAAGTTGCTATTTCCCGTAACTGGTCTTCTTTTGTGTTCCACGACAGTTCCTGCAACAGACAAACGACCTCATCAGCTCATTCAGTGTTAAATTAGATAAATCTCTAAAAATATGAAGCATTACAGTCAAAGATCACTTGTTGTATCAGAGTAAAATCAAAGTCCGAGTTTATTGTGCATTGTGCTTAAAGATATGGCATCCCAGAAAAAGGCATCACACGAACTAAACAATAGTTTAATTAAATTCTGCTGAAAAATTAATAAGGTCAAACATCTGGAGTGGTTTTTACACTCAACTACACTGAAAGTTGAGTGTAAATTTCATCAGAAATAATGAGGAATCAATTTAGTTTAATGAGGATACTACATTTTGCCAATTGTAATGAAAATAAAATTTGTATTTTTCTTTACAATAAATGATAAACACAATAGAATATTGAATACATGACTTAAATCTCTGGATAACAATATTTAATTGAATAACTAACCGTATTTCACTGATGTCATTTTCTTCACCAGAAACCTCGAAAAACTGGTGACTAGCCGTTGCGTCTACAACGTGCTTGGTCTCCCTTTCTCTTTTCATAGGGAAAAAATTATTATAAAGTATTGATATGCGGTTCAATAAAAACCTTTCTTATGAGGCAATATTGACCAAAAGAAAATTAATCTTTTCACATGTAGTGGTATTTATATATCGAACAAATTCCACTAGGACCTGTTAAACGGAGGAACTTTGTAGGGGTTGGCAAATTTTAGAAACGTTTCCACCCATACTTCCACCCACTTATAAATTAACAAATCATAAAAATAACAAAATCAACGGGATTAAAGCCTTGGTACAAAGAAACCTGCAAATACTATCAAACTGGAAACGATTTAATTGAACAATTGAACACCTGAAACAAACCTCCTTGAACAACGGAAACAGAAACAAAAACATTTCGACTGCATTTTTCTAAAAAATGTTAAGAAGTATCAAATCGCATGCACAATTTTACAATAACGGTATACTCAAAAATTATAAAGTCGACGAAACGATTATAAAAACAATAATCAAGAGAATAATTTCTTCTCTCAATCTAAAGGACCTACTAGAAATCATAGTAGATGTAAAGGTGTCCAAAAAGTTTGGTTAGACAGGGCATTTTACTATTTCATTTAATTATATTACTTTTTTCCCTCAGAATGAAGATGGCACTGTCTTAAATAAAAAAGAATCTATTTGGTACTCACAAGTATGGACTTTAAGAATGGGGTCATAGAAAAATTGCATATAATTTAACATTCAACACCCTTATCAGTAACCTGTTTGTTTTACTGCCGTTGGACAATTAGTCAACAGGATAAAAAAAAACAGGCAGCATCTCGAATAAAGCATAGATGACTGGTTACCTCTTTCTTTGATTCTATCAAAAAATTAATTTTTTTTTCTTTAGTGTGAATGAAAAATTATAATTTGTATTATTTGATTTTAGTCATTTTCATTCGGAGGAGGAAAAAGAAATATAATTAAATAAAAAGGCAAAATCCCCTATGTACCCCGGCTTATGGACACGTTGTATAAACCTCCATTATATACTGTAAGGCTATGAACAACAATGAAAAAAAAATTATCAAATACATAAACCAGTCTTATGAAAGAATAAACAAGTTATACTGGACTAATTATAAAATTCGTATACAGTAATAACATAACCTCGTGCAAACATGGTGTAAGTCGTAATTAGAAGTTGCATATCGGGGGTCCACTACTGATAACTTAGCAGTCTACTTCAAATGGGAGGCACAGTAATTCTAGTCGAATAGAAATTGAGTCTGACTTATGAAGACGTTGTATCACAAAGTGTACAAGAAAACAGCTACCTTGAATCAGGCGTCGGAGTTGGAATACCATTGGAATACGTTGGGAACACCAATCAAACAACACGCTTTGTACAGCACTGTAGTTGATAGTTAAATAGTAAAACAGGAATACAACATACAGTAAGGCCAATAATGCTACTATTGTCAAATCTTTTACAGTAAACTGCTTGAGTCTTTTCTAGGAAAGTCGGTGCATCCCGAAGAACACTGTACGCTTGAAACATGTTGTTTCATGACTTAAAGTCAATATCTATTTAAAAAAACTCAACCTGATGGCGATCAGTGTATGACTGAACACTTGTGAGTAGCTCACACTTGTGAGTCAGCTCAGACTTGTAAGCCAGCTCACACTTGTAATTAAGTTCACACTTATAAGTCAGTTTAAACTTGTAAGTTAGCTTACACTTGTAAGTCAGCTCACACTTGTAAGTCAGACCAAACTTGTGAGTCAGCTCACACTTGAAAGTAACTCATACTTGTAAGTGAACTCACACTTGTGAGTCAGGACCTGTTTCAATTTACAATATAGATTAACATAATTTTTAAATTATTGATGCTGACACATTTTGTGATTTGACAATTGAAGTTATCCTGTGTTCTTCTAAATTTCTTTTCGATAATTATAAACTTGAATTAATTAATTCATAAAATTATTCATCCAACAGGTTTATTATACTCCTTTTAATTTTCTAATATATTTTACCCTAAAAATTCGACTGGCTCCCTAGCGACTTATAAATGAAAGGCCCTTCCGGATATGAAATGACCATGTGATGAGTCATCAGGGGCTGTATCAATATCTAGATGTAACTGGAATATCACAAATTTTAAATCTCACAAGACATAAATCGATACAGAAATGATGTTTTATTTTATGGCTAGACATGATCAGAAGATGAGAAGAATACATGAAGTAAGATGTCCCAGGCAGCTGATGCTTCAGACTGACCTTTGGCTCATATTTACTCAATTATCTCTCAACTCAATTTCATTGTGCTTGTAATGATGACACAACATATCATAATGACGATCTTTTATAATTGCTCATAAATACTCCAATCGTATGTCAACCTAAAGGGGTCAAAGTTGGCAGTAGCCTGAAGGTGGGAATAGTAATAGTTGAAGCATTGCACAACATGAAACTACAACATACGAAGGACAAACAAGGTAAGAAAGATGCAGTTGGTTAGCAGGATCAAGACCCACAAAACAATATGACAAATGCCAATATTCCAATGACCCAGCTGGAAGAAAGAACAAGAGACTAACCTTCAACTCACATCACATATCAACAAAAGAAACCAGTCTTAGCCACTACAGAAACTTCTTTTACTCCTTATAAATATTCACTTTACTAAAATTAAACATTTTTTTAATTCATTAAACAAATGAATAAATTTGTGGTATAATTAGCACACACACGCACGCTCACACCCGCACAAACAGACACATATTTAAAAAGTCCAAAATGTTGGCTGAAAAGCAATAACGTCATTAGTCTATACTTCACATAGAGAAATGAAAGTAAAAGCAGCCTTAATAAATTTGCAAGTTTACAACATGGGAGGCTCTACTCTATTCCCAAAGTCTACCAAGGCATAAAAGGCCAGAGGTTATTCACATAAGCCCTATATTAAGGAGTCCAAATAAAGTCTAAGAGAATAAGGATTTCACTATTTTATTTTTCCTCCTTAGAATGAAGATGGCAGTATCTAAAGAACAAAGAATCGATTTGGTACTCTTAATTGGACGTGAAGAACAGTCTCAAAGAACAATTATTGAAAAATTTAACCTTGGACCCTTAGCGGCAACTTATTTGTTTTACTGCCGTTGGAAATCGGTCAAGAACTTTAAAGAAACAGGCAGTGCCTTCGACAAACTCGAAGTAGTTGAATGTAGTTCCCAAGACACTGTCTGTTTCTTTTAAATTCTTCAGCAACTTCTACACGGCAATTAATGAATCAATTATTACCAATAAGGGTGGAGAAGGCAAAATTTTTCTGCAATTTTGTGCTTAGATGTGATTACCTTTAAACATTTCCAACTTCTCTGATGGGAAAAATAATATAAACAAGTAAAAAGAGTAAAATCCTCTATTTAACCAGAGTTTAGTAGTGGTCCATCAGTCTCAGCATACCATCAGTACATGTCAGTTCTTGCTATGTCTTAGTAACCACCACAAACTGAGAATTTTAGAAGCTATTTTAATTCAATAACTGAAGCCACTCTTAATTATTCAAGCGAAAAATAGTAACAAACTTTTCAAGTTCTTTAATTCACATCAAGGGCATCCAGAAACCCTTACAGGTAGTGGCTCAAAGGCCACTCACCCCACAGGATTCACGACCAGCTCTCCTTAAACTTAATAGCGAGAGTGTTATTTAGAAAAATTGAGAAGCTTGTTAAGAAACAAGTATCAGCTAAGTTTGGAATCATCGGAATTACAAGCTAAAAATTTTTTGAGGGTTGAGGTCTAATGATTTGAAACTAGTCCTTTTGCCGACGTTTCAACATAGAATTCCAAGCCCTAAAGATGACATAAATATATGTCGAAACGTTGGCAAAAGGACTAGTTTCAAATCATTAGATCTCAACCCTCAAAAAAAAAAATTACATTATGTATATAAAAACTAGAATTTAAAAAGAACACATAGAAAGGAAATCACTGAACTCACTACTATATTTCGATGTCCTCGTCTTCAGGAAAAGAAGTGAATCGCTCCAAAGGCTCGACTATAACAAGTCGTTATCAGCCTTTGGAGCAATTCACTTCTTTTCCTGAAGACGAGGACATCGAAATATAGTAGTGAGTTCAGTGATTTCTTTTCTATGTGTTCTTTTTAAATTCTAGTTTATTCAGTTCGAAGAATCGTTTCATCTAATTGTTATATATATATTAGTAAATTTTAGTAGCAGTCCTTCCTTGACACACACATTGAAAATGACACCAAATTTAGCTGATATCTGTTTCTTAACAACTTTCTCAATTTTTCTAAATAACACTCTCGTTATTTCGTCTACACAATAAAGTACATCTTCTATAGTTGACATGTTTCGAATCAACATTCATCATCAGGACGTGAATAAGATCTAAGTTTATATTATAAACGTGAAAATAAACGTGAAATATCTGGTTTATTATATATACACCGAGAAGGTAGAAGGGGTTGTTTTCCTTTGAGTTTAAGAAAAGGTGGGTGTTAATCTTGCGGGGTGAGTGGCCTCTCGGCCTGACTCGCTACCTGCAAGGGTTTCTGGATGCCCTTGATGTGAATTAAACAGCCTCAAAATACGGCTACTGTTTTCGATTTATATTAAGAATCCTCGTAAGATGATCATGGAGTTGGAGCGCTTTCGGATGTTGTCCATCTTCGATCACAACAAACCTACTGAGCAGTTATACAGGGGGTTGGTTATCTATCAAGTCCACTGCTATCCTGATATTATTATTTTGCTTTTATTTAGTTATTTTGATTTTAGTTTTTAGCTATTATCTAGTTTGGGTTTTTTATATTTTTTTTAACATCGTCATCCTGTCTATCCAGTTGTCTTTTTATTTTTATTAGTGATTCAGTGATTCCGTGTTCAGTCAGGTGGTTTGCAAAATTTGATTTATTTGTATTATTTAAATAGTCCTTAAGATGTTCTTTAAATCTTATTTTTAGGGTTCTTCCCGTTCTACAACATCCGAAAGCGCTCCAACTCCATGATCTTCTTACGAGGTATGACGGTTTTCCCTATTTCTAATATAAATCATACTAACCTCAGTAGTATTAACAATATGCATGTATTTATTGTTTTCGACCTGAATGTTTAGAAGTGGCTTCAGTTTTTGGTTTAATATAGACTCTAAAATTGCAGTTTATGGGTTTATATATATATATAGACTTCGATAAACAGATTTCACATAAACACGTGAAATAACAATCAATGATCAAACCACAGTAAGAAAATGGGAAAACAAGACCAAGACCTGCATCTAGTGTTTCAGTTGGGTTTTTGACTCTGACGAAGACCGCTTGAAAGATGTTAGTCTTGTTTTCCCATTTTCTTATTGTGGTTTGATCATATATAGACTTATAAACTTCTCGTGTTTTAACCCGTATGGGGTATTTGTGAATAATTTCATATTGATTTTTACAGGTTCCACTCTTTGATGCTTGAATGAATAAATGCTTTATACATATAAGCAGAAGTTCGAAAAGAATGAGTGAAAGATTCCTGCAAGATTTGATTCTGACAGACAAAACGAAAATCATGCTAATAAACAGAGTGTAAAAGGAGACACGCTATTAGACCAAGAATGACAAACGGTGTTTAGATTTAATTAATATAGTAAATCTACAGTGGAAATGCAATAATGAAGTAATAGTAACAGAAATAATCAAGATACTATCGGTTATATATATATATATAGAAGGAATAAACGACCTTGCGTGTTCTATACACATCTAGGAACATCCTATCAGCAAAGGCCGTCTAAGGAAACTCTTGTAAACAATCAAATCACAGTTACTATCAACAAGGTAATCATGCAATTACAAAAAAAATTAAAAGAAGGACAAAACTTTAGAAACGGATCAAGTGTCAACGCTTTGCTCTTGTTTGCATCGTAAACATGCAGATATAGATAAAAATCATACACAATTAAAATTGTACCAAGAGAAAAAAATAGTTAAATGTGAAGTGTAATTGTAATAATGATATATCATTATTATATTTCTACAATCTATTACAGTATAATAGATTATCTTATCTATAAAGATCAAACTTGCTATTATAGTAAAAATTGTATATAATACATCACTATATTATGCTGCAAACCTCTTCGCTTGTTCACCCTTCTGTGTTCTGAAGATTTTTTTTTGTTTTCTATCTGTTCAGTTATGTTGACTATCTGTCCTTTCTCTCCTGTCTGTAGTAAGTCCATTGTGTTTTCTAAGCTGTTAGGTGTATGTTCGTGTTCAGTCAGGTGGTTTGCATAATTTGAATTTTGTTTCAAATTATGAAAGAAAATATACTTATTATTTGATAAGTTTCAATTATCAGTATAAATAAAAGATTAAATGACATAAAGAAATATAATCAATTTAACTTCGAATATTTAAAATTATTTAGTTTAAGAATTAAATAATTGGTTATCTCAACGTTTTGATTAATGTGTACCATTTTATTTTTACAAAAAAGAATGTTGATTCAATATGCACTCTTTGCGAATCTCTAGATTATTTTATTACTTTTAATGTTATAGGTACATTAGAGGGAAATATTTTTAAATAGTACTTAAAACAAAGAAAAAAATACCAAGAGAAGTTTGATTGGTAATTTCACTAATGAAAAATTTGGAGTGGCCTACACTCAACTTTACTATAAGTAAACATAATATACTTCTGGGTATATAATATATAATGTTCTATTTGGATATTATATATATATGTATGAAAAGGGGATGTTTATTAGTCTTTCATTCCTGCAGGTGGTACAGATAGTGATTGTATATGCAGATATAGCACATACCAATATACATGCTTATTTTTGTTTATCACACCACTGATGCAAATAATATCATTAGTATAACTACAGCAGTAATAACATTTTTGAAAAGAGAAAAAGTAGATTTCGTGTTACTAAATAAAAGTGACTTTCCCTTCATGCATAATTGCTCCCAAACAATGGGGCTCATCTATACTATGAGGCCCGTTTTTCTGTAAAATACCGACTTGACCCATCAAAGATTCTGGACTGTAGCGTGGAAACGAACTATGGATATATACTCACCCACCCACCCATCCACCTCTCTCTCTCACACACACACACACACACGCAACACACAACATACAACACACACACACACACACACACACACACACACACACACACACACACAAACGGACACAGACACAGGCACAGACACAGACGATACACGCACACGCAACACACAACTTACAACACATACACACACACACACACACACACACACACACAGAGAGAGAGAGAGAGAGAGAGAGAGAGAGAGAGAGAGAGAGAGAGAGAGACACAGATACAGACACAGACACAGACAGACAGACAAACACACCCACACAACACACACACATACTCACACAGACATCATCGAGAAAACTTCATAAAACGATTTCTGTGACCTCAAAACATGTAATTCCGTCAAAATTTCAAGATCGAATTTTTTCACGCCCTCTACTTTACTTATGGTAAATTAAAAGAAATACTGGATCGCAAATATAATCGCAATACAATTTTCAGATTTACTCATCACGTAACACAGCTGAATACAGAATGAAATGCAGAAATATATGCCGTGATTAGGATATTTTTCACTCTAGTAATACCAGTGACCTAAAAACCTGGAATGGCCTACACTCAACTTTAGAATAAGTAAACATAATATCAAATTCGTTGGAAATCAATTGAGTTTTGTTTTTGTTTTAATGTGTTTATCGGTAGGTTTAATATGAAATTTGCTTGTAAAGTATTATCAAACTTATTATAATGGTTTCATTATGGCTATATCCAATTTATCAGTTTAAATAAACTTAAAATCATTGATCAAGAACAATCCCAAGTGTTATTATTATTATTATTATTATTATTATTAAGCTGAGGGCCTTAGGAAATGTATGTAAAGAGTCATCTAAAGGGACTCAAATGTATTTGAGTAGATCTGAAAGTACTAGTTTCTACATTTACAATAAAGAAGTTTTTGAGACCTACACTCAATCATATTGAGAAAAAATGCGACTGTTTTAACTGTATTCATAATCATACCTTTCTCCTGTACTCATCCTTCAGCAATTCAGAGAGCATGCTCGTAAGCTCAGAGCCAGTATCATTAGGCATTTCTCTTCTTATCATTACGAGGTCATCTGCATACCCTTGCGTATCGATGCTTTCATTATTTAGAGTATCCTGTATGTTATTTACAACTAATCTAAACAATAGCGAGGACGTACTCAACACCTTGAGAGCACCCTCCAGTGGTCCAAAAACAATCATTGTTCTTCTGTGACTTGTAACCCATTCCATAGTTCATTTATTGCAACATGTTAGTTCTAATTCAACCGATTCTAAAATATCCAGTCGAAAACTCCTTCAACATGAAAGAGTCAGCCCAGAGTGACTCTGTTATAGATATATCACAGGGAAATACTTTTAAACAGTACTTAGAACAAAGAAAAAAATACCAAGAGAAGTTTAATTGGTAATTTCACTAATGACAAATTTGGAGTGGCCTACACTCAACTCTACTATAAGTAAACATACTATACTTCTTGGGTATATAATATATGAGCCGTTTATTTTGAAAGTGGCCTAATTCCATTTTCCAAAAAAATTTAGCTAGCTATTTAAATAATTACATTTTTACGTTATCTTTACCTTTTGCAGCAAATTGTACAAAATTTATTTAAAATTACTAAGTTTTTTTATAACAGAAATTAGTTGATAAATAAAATGACAATATTTTTAAATTTTGTAAAACGCAAACCCTTAAATATCTCGATTTTAACATAAATGAAATTAGGCCACTTTCAAAATAAGCGGCTCATATAATGTTCTATTTGGATATTATATATATATGTATAAATGGGGGATGTTTATTAGTCTTTCATTCCTGCAGGTGGTACAGATAGTGATTGTATATGCAGATAGCACATACCAATATACATGCTTATTTTTGTTTATCACAACACTGATGCAAATAATATCATTAGTATAACTACAGCAGTAATAACATTTTTGATAAGAGAAAAAGTAGATTTCGTGTTACTAAATAAAAGTGACTTTCCAGACTGATTCTGTTATGATGTTAGAATTTTCCATTTTCTTAATCAAAGTTTTTGGAACTGACTCTGTTCATTTGCCCTTCTAATATGTTTGTTGCTCATTATTAAATTGCTTATTCTCAAAAGCTTGTTATTTAACTATAGATAGAAATAAACAGTTGTCATGTTTAGTGTAATATCACTCTTTCGGTATTATATCTCATGAAATATTCGTTGAAATACCATACCTAGTTCAAAATTTTACATTTATTGAACTCCTGTAGAATTTATTTTAAAAATTGCTGCTATTTTATCAAAAAAACGAAAAAGTACCTTACCCATGTAGCTTTAAAAACTTATGGTATTACCCACAAACAATCGGGTTCAGGTAACCTTAAACTATACGAGTATACCTGATATTAAGGTTCGTTAAATGCACCATAATATAATAAGTAGATTGATTACAACACTTTTGTGAAACATGACATCCATCATATGCTGGAAAGCATAATAAAATATATGGTTGATTTGTGTTTTCCTTTACAGTCTGTGAATTAAATATTTCTACACAAGAAATTAAATAATCGTAATATTAATTAATTAAAATATGTATATTTAAATAACAATTCTTTTTGACTCGATTTTGATATAAATATTTCCGAGTAAATGTAAACAAATTCAAGAAGTACACCATGTTATCTGTTGAGAGTTCAGTTTTAATAACCATACTGCCTTTTGCAATATCATTGTAAATCAATACTATTTACATGATGCTACTCACGGAGCTCATTGTGGTTACATAGTGGCTTCACATTTGACCTCCTCAACACATTACCTCCCTTTATAAGTAAAGAAACTGCAAGGCATCACACGACACCAAGAGATAAGAGGCATAACTAGGTCAAGAAAGCCATGCAGTGTCAACCTTATCTGCAATCAGAAAAAGGTTTTATCTGGGTAATCATCTCCTCTAACTATAAGCAACTCTACCTATATCCAACTAACGCAACTAATTCCTTCATTTCATTAATATCTGGTAAAATCCCGCAGTATTTACTTATTATACGAATTTTTCTAGATAACCTTCAAAATACAGACATTATATCTTCTGCCAAATTTATATGTATAAACATTAATAAAAACACTCGAATAATGTTTAAAATATAAAACTGACTATTTTATTTTTTTTTTATTTTATGTGTTTTTAACATTCAGAGTTATATGTTTTCAACTTAAGTGTTTTCCTCTAAAATGGCGGGAAGTGTGACCCATTTGTTATGTCCCGCCCATTTTTAGTTGTTTGAGGCCACATTCCTTGTCATAGAACACTGGGAGTCCCAAATTTGATCATGATTACGGTCTGATCAGGATGTTAATGAGTACTGATATTGTACAATCCATGCTGGGATATTGTACAGCCATGCTGGGATCCATGCTGGTCTACGGCTTTTCCATTTTAGAAGCACCAATAGATTCGATTTAATTATTTGTTGAGCTTATGTTAACTGATAAATGCAAATATTTTAACACCACAATCTGTTTATCTCTATTGAATATCAGCTCTAGGTCTACATGTAGTCGATAAAACTCCGGTAGACAATACACAACTTCTATTTACTTCGACATCAATATATATTTTAATTAATTATTAACTATATTCTATATAGTATGTAAAAAATATATTGAAATACAAAAATATTGAAATACCTGCTATCAGTTTACATTTTAAATGAATAAATCTTAGAAAGAAAACACACAGAAGAAACCCAGAAATGCACTACAACATTTAGAGACCCTTCATCATCAGGAGGATAAAGTGAGCCACACAGAAGACAAAACGACAATCATTATACTCATTTTTATAATTTACTCATTTCACTTATTTTTAGTTTATATTCTCATATTCACCTGTCTACCATTCGGTCAGTCAGTCAGTCATTCCTGAGTTTTCATTACGAATATTATATTCATTAATTAGAAATCATATTAAATGTATAGAACCTTGTGTATCAAATCATCCTATCAAATTGAATATCTCTTATCTATGCTTTACTCTCTTTTGTTTTATAATCGTATAAACTTAATCAGAACCCTTTCAAAGTATGTTTAATCTTAGTATAGAACAGTTTTCATCATTTTTAATCCTAAAGGACAATATCTACTTTTATCGTTTCATGTACGTGTCAAATATCAACTATAAAGTGAAAAATACAGGGTTTTTAATCAAGAATGTGTAGAAATGTATAAAAAAATCAAAATAGCAATTCATTTTCAGATAAGTAACCCTGAGAAAATATACATTGTACCGACCAACCAATTTTTATTTCAGTGCTAATCTATATACTATATAAACTATATATAGATCACTATATAATCTGTGATATTTATATATATGTATATTGATTCATGTTAATAATCTATATCAAACGCTTGGACCATGTAAGAATCTTTGTTTTCAATCCTTAATAACAAGAAATAGCAATAACAGTTATTCCTGTCAATCACATTCAGTGAATACATATAAATGTTGCTATACTTTCTTAACACTGAGTGACACAAGCGGTCATGGGTTGTCAAGTAGTGACTTAAATATGAAATTCAGTGGTACTAACTTTTCCAATTATCAAGGCATCCAACTCACAAACATATATAGACAAGTAGACACAAACACACGGGCACGCACACGCATGTACGATAAACAAATAACATATGCAATTAGGGCCTCATTCATACTCCAGGTGGTTCTATATTCTAATCCCTGGAAACAAATTTATCCTCATCAGTTGCTCAAATCATAGTTTCTACCTTATATGTCTAAGTTTGTTAAAGTTATTGATATCAACACGCTAGTGTAGTGAGATTCAGTATTTTTTATATTCACATTTCAATTGTGAAATCTTGAATTATTATTATTATATTTTTATAAAATGCGTATAATATTGTAATATAAATCATATTACTAAACACACACACACACACACACACACACACACACACACACCACGCACACACACACACACACACGCACACGCACACACACACACACATATATATATATACTTTTTCTTCTTCTTGGAATTTGGTCAGGGTTCCTGACCAAATTCCAAGAAGGAGAAAAAGTGTTTGTTAGTAATTTGTGGTCAAGAAAAAAGTACCCTATTATATATATATTGATAAAAGTATCGAGCGTGGAATAGAAACAGAACTATAGTTTATCGGGACTCGGTTAGTTCTTCAGGTTTCAGTTCGTCAGTTCTTCAAACCTGAAGAACTAACCGAGTCCGGGTAAACTATAGTTTTATATATATATATATATATATATATATATATATATATATATATATATATATATATATATATATAATATATAAATATATATATATATATATATATATATATATATATATATATATATATATATATATACAGGGTGTCCATAAAGTCCGTGTGAACTTTAAAAAAATTATAACTTTATTTATATTTGCGATAGAAATAATCTGTAAAACATGTTATAAAGTTTCATGTATCTAGTTTTAAGTATAGTTATTGAATAATTTTTCACCACAAAATTCGTAACAATTTTTAGATAAGTAAAAAATATTTTTTTTTTTGTCAGAAGGGGTGGACCATTTCATTGGCCTCCACGTTCGCCAGATTTGACTCCATTAGATTTTTTTTTATGGGACATGTGAAAACAATTGTGTATGCAACCAAACCTAGTTCATTAGAAGATTTGAAAGCTAGAATAACTAATGTGATTTCAGGCATTACTATAAATCAATTGGCAAATGTTTTTCGTGAACTGCAAAATCGTATTACTCTTTGTATTGCTAATGATGGAGGGCATGTGGAAACTTCAATAAAAGCTTAAAAAATATAAATTTACTTCTTTCAAATCCATTTTACAGATTATTTCTATCGCAAATATAAATAAAGTTATAAATTTTTTAAAGTACACACGGACTTTATGGACACCCTGTGTATATATATATATATACGATTTTTCGAAACTTATTTTACTGTATTCAGGTGTCCTCAATTGTGTATTTACGTTGAATACTCGATATCACAATTGTCTTCAAAATTAAATGCATTCACACATCTTTAAATCTTGTAGAGAGTAAATGAAAATGGAAACAGTTCATTTGTTTAAGGTAAGTCACAATAATAAGGCAGAACTAATTCTATTCAAAGTATTCTATCGAGAGGATATCTTAAGCAGAGAGAGGGTGGCGGGGAAGTAGGATATAGTAAAGTCTACCTGGTAATTGCATCTCCTGGCGGAGTACCCAAGGCCTATTGATCATATCGTTCTATAGATTTCGACATTATTAAATAACAGAACACTTCCCATACTTGAGACCTTCCGTGTACCACTGCTAACAGATAGTATCATGTTTAATTAGCATGGGATCTTTTGAAGGCTTTTATTTTACCCTTATTCTTTTAGATGTTAGCGTATGCAAATATAGTCGAGAGTCTTCTGAAATTAATAAAACTATTGGATATCCCTATATAACCTTTCATGTCCACATGGTGTCCATATATTATATACTCGTATATACAGCGGCAAAATAATTACTATACAGCAAGGAACTAATTTCAAAATATAAGTAAATTAAGAAATGAGAATAATTAATTTAACAATAAGAAAGGGTACTCAGGCAGTGCTAGTGCCAATTAAATTCCACTGACAATGTACTTAATTTTGAAACAAATAGATTCCACATTTTTTTTTGTTTAAACCGATCCCCTAGCGGGTGATAACCTCAGTCATTTACCGACTTTTTGTTTTATCGGTGATTCTACAGATTCTACATTGGGTGTCCTAAACTTTCCTTAACTCAAGTGTATTTCGAGTAGGGATCTTTAACGATTACCTGATGTCGTACATGCTTGGGACTGACGGTTAAACGTCCTTCTCCGAGGGACGACGTACTCAGATTTATTCACCTCCTGCGTGAATTAATCGAGGGCCAGGTGGGGATCAAACCCCGGACTACCAGCCCAGAGAGATGAGTACGTTAACCACTTAAATTAGTTTTAAATGGTAAATTTTGTCTTAAATTGTAATTGTAGAAGGAGGTCAGATAACCTCTACACCTATTTAAGAGATCTACTGGCTATTGGAACAAAAGCCATGTTCTCCTGTAAGAGATTATTTCGTAACACGAAATCTACTTTCGCTTTTCAAAAATCTTATCACTGCTGTAGTTATACTAATGATGTTATATGCATTAGTGGGATGATATATTAAAATAAGCATATACGAGTATATTGATGAGTGGAGCAATCTCCATATGTACTACCTCTAGGAATGAAAGACTAATAAACATCTGTCATTTAGACATTTATATCATGCTTAAATAGGACATTATACGAGGTGTGTAAATAAAGTAGTGAGACTGGCAACGTCGCTTTCGATCTGGCAACGCTGGAGACGCGTGGCCTTGAGTAGCGTCAGGTGCACGTGTGATGCGCCTCCAGTATGAATCTGAACTCGCCACAGTCATTTGTTTGTCCGTAGCGTTGGTTTTCGTGAAATGGTTTTTTCTTGAGCGTTTTAAAAATGAGTGACCTCAAAGTTGAGCAGCGGTGTGCAATCAAATTTTGCTTCAGACTTGGACATAATGCAACCGAAACTTTTGAAAAACTTCAGGAGGCCTATGGAGAACGTGTTTTATCAAGGGCACAGGTTTTTCGGTGGTTTCAGGAATTTTCAGAAGGAAGAGAGTCGATTGAAGATGAACCACGAAGCGGAAGGCCTTCAAGTGCAAACACCGATGAAAATGTCAACAGAGTACGGAACCTTGTGCGTTCAGATCGACGCTTGACAGTCAGAATGATCGGGGAACAGTTGAATTTGAATCACACCTCCGTTCATCACATTTTGACCAATGAATTGGAGATGAGAAAAATTTGTGCGAAAATGGTTCTCACACTGCCATCTCAATAAACGAGTTTTTGGCCAGTAAAAACATTCCTGTTGCTCCTCAGTCTCCTTATTCACCAGACTTGAGTCCTTGTGACTTTTTCCTCTTCCCGAGATTGAAAAATCACCTCAAGGGAACTCATTTCGGGACACTACAAAACATACAAACTGCTGTAACCGACCAGCTGAAGGCCATTCCAGAATCCGAGTTCCAGCAATGCTACAATGATTGGAAGGACCGTCTCCAGCGCTGTGTGGCTTCCGAAGGGAACTATTTTGAAGGTGACAATATCACATTGTAATTATATTTGAATAGAAAATTTAAAAAAAATCAGTCTCACTACTTTATTTACACACCTCTTATATTATACACCTAAGAAGTTTGATATTAAGTTTACTTATAGTAAAGTTGAGTGTGGACACTCCAGATCTTTATTAGTGGTTTTTCTTTTTACTATTTACATGAAATTGTTGAAAAGATAAAATACAGTTTACTACATAGGAGCTTACACTGATTGCACGCTGGTAAAAGAAATACATTATTAGAATAACAATGACAGTGAGATATCAACATAACCTGATATCTTCATTAAAGATTTTGAATGAAGATACCTACCTAGTTCTGATACTCGGTAGGCTTCTAGACTCTCCCAGATCCAACAGTACAACGAAATGATACAACCCTACTGGCCATTGCCACACCAAATGGATGATAAATCCATCATACCATGGAAAGCATCGGAAATTATATGTTTGATAGGGGTTGATTTTTTACATGTAAGAATTTTATTCTTTTGCATCTCATATCAAGTTATTAATTTTTTTTTTACTTCGACTACAAAGTATTTGTAGTAATTAAGAAGTGATAGTAATTTGGTTTCTACATTTAGGGGGGGGGGGGGGGGGGGGGAGCTTATAACTGAAATGAGTGGTCACCCATTCCGACTAAATTATTTAAAAATTTTCATTAAACCTCTTAACATCAATTTTATTTCAGTGAATTCACTCAACAAATTTTTAAGTCAATGCAAACCATGTAAATAAATGTAAAAAAATAAGACAAGTATAGCAATACGACAAGGGGCAATATTCAGTTTCTGTTGCTTTATTGCTCTTTCCCGTAATTGAAATTTCCTAATTTTTTTTTATAAATTGTTAATTTTTCTTTCAATTTTTCGAGAAAATTTAATGGCTTTTTAAGGAGCCGTTAAGCGTCTAAAAAATATTTTCTGAAAACTGAAAATGTAGTGTAACGCCCATTTTAGTAAAAATTATCTCAACTCATCCTCCACAAAATGTACTATTTTTAGGTATAATTTTATTTTGATCCGTTAAACGCTATGGTTTGTACCGCTCTTACAAAGCTTTCAGAAAAAAAAAACAAATCATCGAAAAAACTTCATAAAACGACTTTTGGGACTTCAAAAACATATAATTCCGTGAAAATCTCGAGATCGAATTTTTTCACGATCACTATACTTTACTTATAGTAAAGTAAAAAATTTTTCTGTTGTTTTGAAAATATGAAGATATTTTTCGTTTATGAGTTGCCATAGACATGAACAGTATTACAAGTAAAAAGATGAGACAATTACAAAAGAATGAGTTCTTTATTGATGGCATTCTCTTTAATAGAATATCCCTAATGACTTGCTGTAATACGCAGGTTTGTTACGACTACCATGAGAGTTGTCAAAGTGCATTACCTGTCTGATTGCGTAGTAAATGTCTTTGAGGTCGTCCTCAAGTAGTCTGTAGGGGTCGACGTAGTCAGGAAGAGGACCGGTGCCCGGCTGCTGCGTGCTCAGGAGTCTGGGAGGACCAGAGTCCCCTCCCCACCCTCGACCGCACAGGTGTCTCTGTACAACAAACACAAAACAATATTAATTCATGGGTCGACAAATAACCGCACTTTCCTGCCTCTAAAACAGGACCAAAGGCATGAGCATATCGAAATGGCTTCTGGAAACAAACATACCACTGGATGAGGAGACCTGGGTATTACCTCTCCATTCACCAGCCCTCACAAAGGACAAATGTCCCTTACTATGAATTAAATATCACATGGTATCCAGATCATCACTACAGCGATAGACAACAATTGCTGAAATTCAACCTATTATATACTACAACTGTTATCTTCAAGTTATGTAATTCAGTTAGAAAACTACTGGTTACAAGAGTAATAACAAAGCCATTACCTTTACGATGCTGTAGTTTAGTGGGATCATAATTAAGATCTTGGCTGTGCTCAAATAACGTGGACATTCAATTACAAGACAGCTGCTCGTACGATCACCAAGTGACCAAACATTTCATTTCGCCCGTGACTCTTACGCAAGGACAATAACTCGTAAAACATTATCGATCGCATTTATCTTTACCAATCCGATTCATTAAATTATATTTCCGCCAAAACTCAGTTTTGCACGAGTGAACGGAAAATAATAATAATAAAAATTAATTTGACAGTTTTTTTTTCATTTAAAATACCACAGACGTGTTTTATCATTTATATTGTAGAATATAAATCACAATATTATAATTAAATTATCAAATTAAAAGCGAATATGATTCATACTAATACACAGGAGGTTATCTATGAAGGTTAAACACATGCATTTAGAAAAGACTAATTTTTAACAATTTATTAATTAAAATGCATTTCTTAATTTCACATCTTAATAGCATCAAATACAAACCAATGAAGTATTAAGAGAACTTCAAAATGAACAAATATTAATATAAAACTTGCCCAGCAAGAATATGCATCACATTTTGACAGGACAGTGACAAAATGTAAACAAATAGTCAAGTTAACTTTGCATTTTTGCAGTTTCTTAGTTTAAAGCAGTGGTTCTCAACGTGGTCCACATGGACCCCCAGGAGTCCACAGAGGATTACTGGGGGTCCATGAGGAAAGTAGTATTCTGAAGGTCCATGACACGTGGTTAGATCTCTGTGTTAAGTTTAAATGAATTTATCAGCAAACCAAAAATAAATCAAAGCGTAGTAAGCTTTGGCCCTACAATATTCACACATCATTAAAATATAAGACCCAATATCCTCGTCAGTTTGTTAAAATGTTCCAATGTTTTAAAATTTTCTATTGCACTTCTCTTTATGGTACATTCAAAATTGATTCGGTTACAATTTATTTCAGGGTACTTTTAAACATTTTTCAGGGTATTAAAAACATTTTTGTATTTCGGCATGCGTTGTAGATGTAATGAAATTATTTCATAATTAACGATATTCATTTACTAGAGGTAGGCACTGTATATTACAGACACACATATACTACAGATAGACACTGTCTATTACAGATACACATATACTACAGATAGAGACTGTCTATTACAGATACACATATACTACAGATAGACACTGTCTATTACAGATACACATATACTACAGATAGACACTGTCTATTACAGATACACATATACTACAGATAGACTCTGTCTATTACAGATACACATATACTACAGATAGACACTGTCTATTACAGATACACATATACTACAGATAGAGACTGTCTTTTACAGATACACATATACTACAGATAGACACTGTCTATTACAGATACACATATACTACAGATAGACACTGCCTATTACAGATACACATATACTACAGATAGAGACTGCCTATTACAGATACACATATACTACAGATAGACACTGTCTATTACAGATACACATATACTACAGATAGACACTGTCTATTAAAGATACACGTATACTACAGATAGACACTGTCTATTAAAGATACGCATATACTACAGATAGACACTGTCTATTACAGATACACATATACTACAGATAGACACTGTCTATTAAGTCATTAACAAAGAGCTGGATCATTCACGGTTAGGATGCGATGAAGTGCTGATATTTATATACAGCTGGTGTTGTAAACTTAGTTCTGTAGGGTTCTGTGAGCGTGATGCACCACATATCTGTCGTTCATTACAGTAGCTATTTGACAGAGGTATGCACATAATACAGGGGGCCTTGGCCAAACTGTAGAAAATGAATGAATCTATATTTGCTAAACGTAAGTACAATGTTGGTCAAGTACGGAAACAAAAATGTGTTAATAGAGGAATCAGTCGAGAGACAAAGAAGTGTTTTTTGTACGCTATTGAAAACAGATCTGTTTATTCATTGATGCCCATTATCATTGAAAGTATTAACTCGGGATCTCTTATCACAACAAATGAGTGGAAATCGTACAATGGTATTCGAAAGGCACAACACATGAACACCACACTGTCAACCATGCAGGACTTGTATGGATCCTGTCAGACTGCTGAGAGAATGTGGGGTTCTAGCCACTATTGAACTCGTTCTAACATCATTCACAAATATTTGTGCGAGTTCATGTGGTGCAAACGACAACCAAAGGGACAAGTTGCTTGAAAAAACTCAAGACATTGCGGGTTACTGGCCACCTGAATAATGTAATTATTTTTGAGCAAAGTTTAACATTGTATACATAAAAATTAATCCAAATTATTTGTTTTTGTTATTTAGTTGTGGTAGGATTTAGAGGGTAGTAGGGGTCAGTTCAAGATCCTTGTTATAATAATACCTACTCTATAAGAAACAGACAAGGCTTGCGCGGAGGTACATAATGGAATCTGACCACTAGTAGCCTTGTTTATGTAGATTCAGAATATATATTGTTGTGGGGGTTTAAATGTTATAAAATCCTAAGAGGGGTTTGGTAACTTGTAAATAAGTAGAAGGCGCTGAAATTTTATTAGATTAGATGGGTTCCGGTGATATCAAAACATGAAAACCATCAACAAAATTGCTAGCTGTATTTCCATTATGGGAAGGTATAAATGACTGAATGCGTGAAATACTTAGTAATGGGGTATTGAATATAAAAGATTGTTTTATAAGAGCTATACATGTAGAAGGGACGAAAAAAACACGTCACGTTTAAATGAATAGCCATTTACATGGATTGAGATAAAGAGGGGCTCAAGTAAGAGGAGTTTAGGCTGGGATAGTGCCTATTAGGCGAGACGTAAGGAGGCTGCATCACGCACGACGACGACCTGTTTCGGTACATCAGAGTTATGTGGAAACTAAAAGAAAAAAAACCCATGTTTATTATCTATCTACAAGGGAGGGTTGTTATGAAGGCAGAAGGGAGGCAGACCCGGATGGTGCAGGGCTTGACCTTGACCGTTGGTTGACCCTCAGGTGAGAGCGGCCTTGGGCAGCCCAGAATGTGGACCAGACCGGGGCGGTGTCTCTCCCACTCGCTTTCTCCAGTGAAACTCCCTCTTATTCAGTTCAAGGGAACCCATAATCACCTGTATCCTCCTCTCAAGTCTTCTATGAAGCCCCGAACTTCGTCCAGAATCAACCCTTATGGCAACACCAGGCAAAGACAGTCTGACCCCATAATCACCTGTATCCTCCTCTCAAGTCTTCTATGAAGCCCCGAACTTCGTCCAGAATCAACCCTTATGGGAACCAACACCAGGCAAAGACAGTCTGACCCCATAATCACCTGTATCCTCCTCTCAAGTCTTCTATGAAGACCCGAACTTCATCCAGAAACAACCCTTATGGCAACACCAGGCAAAGACAGTCTGACCGAGTTCCAAAACTTCAGTAGGCGATTTATGTAACACAAACAGCATCCTATTGCTTCATATACTATGCAACAATGCTGCCTCGTCATGTAACCAGCCACTATTTACATAAACACATTATTAAAGTTCACTGAAGGATTTACTAATGAATATACAATAACCACATAAATATTTAAAAAAAACTTCGCCTAAATGGCTTCTCTGCATGCACTCGTAACGAGTTCAGTATTAAAACACCAGATCATCTTCTTTTTCATTCTAGGAATACCCGGATTCCTAAGACATCAAAATTTAAAAACTTCAATATTACTTTGAATTATCTAGTAACATTACAAAACAGATCACCTTACATTTATAAATTGTTTCACTCGGTTCATAAACAGCATAGATATCAACTTGAAATCAAAATATCAAAAATCAATATCAAAATATCAACTTAAAATCGGACAAAGGTTTATATTTCTTTGATAATTATTCACTTATGAGAGAACACCTTTATATTTCATACTATCCTTCAGAACACTTATTCAAATGGATTTGTTTTCATTAAATTCATTACTTCATTCGTATTTTACTTTATTCGCTTATTTTCTGGTAAATATCCATTACGAACTATTACTACTAATTCTGAAAATGTAGTTGCACTCATGTTACTATTATTTTTATTACAAATGTAGAATGAAAATGAAGCATGTAACAAAATAAAATTCTGAAAATAAAGATACTATTTTGTAGGAAGATAAAGAATTCTAAACATTCGAAGACGTTATATGTTAATTATACAAGAGTTTCAAAATAAACAGTTCAAATAAAAATGAACCATTACGCCACACTATTGCAGTGAACATTATATATGTAATATAACAACAAGTAATAGTCCTATACAAACAGAATAATTTTTTTATTATACAATGCCCAAAGTTACAGGATTTACGTCGTTTGTGCAACAGAAGAGTGAGAAAGTAGCTCATTCAGGATTTGGCACCCATTAGCCTTAAACGAGTCACACATTACTAAGGGTACCAACAGCACGTGTTGTCACCTATCCAAAGAGCTAATCAAGTTTAATGTGCTTAACTTCGGTTAACATGTATTCAACACGGGCATTTGTCGATGGCGCAAAGATTAAAATATATATCAACCTCCAAAAAGCACAAAGAAAATCAGAAGACGAATAAGATCTTTCAAGCAGAACAAGTCTGTTGTCTTTGTCAGAGGCTCTCTGTTGTCTTTGTCAGAGGCTCTCTGATGCTGTGAATGCAGATGATAGACTCAGAGTTGACGAGAGCAATAGCTTTGCCTACAAGGCTTGACAGCTAGCAGGTAATTTGTTACTTCTTTCTTCCCGAACTCCTTTGTTTACTTTTTTTGTGACTAGCCTTTACAGCCTCTTGTTTCCTTTCCTGCACTTTACGCCCTTTAAAATACCTTTCTTACCTCCCTTCCTTCTCAACAACACACTAGACGTTTTGCACCATTCGTTTCAGAATCAGTGAGACTTTGATGAAGACACTTGTTTTGGTTGAAAGATCTTAACCATTTTTCTGATTATCGTACTGCGGTATGAACCTGAATTTTTATTTTGTCGCGTTTATTGTAAAATCTTGTTTTATTTATTATCTAATATATATATAGTTAAATAACGCTCCATATTTGACTTTTATCTGTTTCTTACATAATTTCTCCAATTTCCAGAATTCCTTCCTTGTCTCTTCATTAAAACGAATATATATATATTCACTTGATAAACGGAAAGACGATCAAGTGAACTATTACTACTTGTGACTAGCAGTAGTAATAGTCACTGCTAGTCACAAGTGCTAGCTAGTCATCACTGCTAGTCACATTAGCAAACTGGACACAAAAACAGTTCAAAATTGAAGATAGATATCACAGAAAGGAAAGAAACACACCTACAGACTCAAATTTTGTAGTCAAAGAGGATGTACTAGCCGTTGCGCCTACAACGTGCTTGGTCTCCCTTTCTCTTTTCTCCTGAAGACGGATTGCCAGAAAATTTGAGCCTGTAAGTGTGTTTCTTTACTTTCTATGATACCTATCTTCAATTTTGAACTGTTTATATATATATAAAGATTTTATATAAACACGTAAAATAACAATCAATTATCAAACCACAGTATGAAATGGGAAAAAAGACTAAAATATTTTTAATCTTGGTCTATATAGTTGTAAGTAAAAAATTGTCTACGAGTCTTCAATAGAACGAATTAGGTGTCAGGGGTGGTCTAACCAAGGCGTGTTTGCCATTAGTACTGAAGATTACCGGTTCGAATCTTTCCCTAGATTATTCATGTGCACACTGTCTTTGAAAGAGGACGTAAACATGTTGGATCCGACTCTGTACGATGTAATGTACTTGTTAAAGAATTGTAGTCCAAAAAACGTGAGTGAGGTTACATTACAGAGACCAACAACTAACATGGGTGATCAGTAATAAATGAGCCATACTTTTCCTCCTTTAGGAGAGAATTAATGATGAGAGGTTATTTGTGTGTGTGTGACTATGTGTGTTGGAAACAATCAAAAATTATCAAGAAACACAAATTTTGAGACCTTCGGTACATATGGTAAGCAGTATAACTACTACACTACACCAGAAACCATTTTACTAACAAATTATGTCTGGTTGAGTTGTTAAATGTTTGTGCAGACACTGATTCTTCGTTAACATAGCTTTTGAATGTATGAGCAGACATTTCAAAGCACATTGTCTGCAGCCCTGTTGCAATGCTAGTGAATACAAGAGTGTTTTCAGTTAAAGTCTGCTGTAAATCTTCACCTTCTCTATTCATCTCATCTGATCTCTCTCGACCTCTCCTTATCATTCTTTGTATTTTTCCACCTTTCTTATCAGTATGCTACCAGAAAGAAAACATTTTACTTAAAACATTCCTACATCTTACACAACACGTCTCTCCTCTTTTAGCATCATTATAAAATATAAGACTCACGAATAAATAATCTATATATTAAAAAGACTACAATCAGGTCAAGTCAAGTTATCAAGTTACAACAAAATAATCTTTATATCTAAAATAACATGAATATCAACACGTCCCTTCTTGTTATCTTAACCTTATAAAGATAAAGGTTATCTCTATATTTCCGGCTTCAAACAAGTAAATATAAATCATTATGATGTTATGATTTATAAATCATAGACATTTATAAATATAAATGTTTTCACTGGACCAACCCTTTAGCACCACATCCTTGGTGTCTTCCTGATGATGAACACAAAGCGTTTGAAACGCGTTTTGTTGTTGAATAAAACTTTATTTGTGTGGAGACTTTTGTTTTTTTTATCCATTTTACCTCAGAATAAGTAAATATAAGGCATACTAAAATAAGCAAAGTAATAAAAAGATTATAATCGCGTATATTTCATTACATCTCTCATCTTTTAGTTTCTTGTGATCATGTTACCACAAGTTATATATTGTTAATATATTTAATTATAATAAAAGATTGATATGCCTCGCTAATATTAATCTTGTCATGATGTGGATTTGAAATGTTCCTCTTGTGATAAATATTTAAGAATTTAATCAAAAGCTTAAACTCAAGACACAAGAAGTAGATAAACCCCGATGAGCAGATAAATTTCTATGACATCCCTTATAAGATCAAAGAAAAAATGAAAAATACACAAATTTAAAAAGCGGAGCAGATTCTGCAATCACGACTTTTTTAAGTAGCTGTTCTTTTTTCCTAATTACACTTCTATGTTGCAGAGGCAATGCAAATAGCAAATTTCCCAGCGACATTTTCAAACAAAAAACATAGTCTAATAACTACTAAAATTTTATTCACTACTTACATAAGATTATAAGAGAAAACACAAGCTTTCGACCTCGTAAGTCATCCTCAGGTAGAAGAAATAATAAGACAGATAAATAACAACTCAAAGTAATAAAATAACAGAATACGACTAGAAATACATATATAAGGGATAACAATAGAAAGAGGTAATACTAATATGTCAAGGTGGCGCTCCTAGCGTCCGGGAAGTTAACCAGCTACTTAAAAAAGTGAATGCAGAATCTGCTCTGCTTTTCAATAATTTATGCTTGGATGAAGATCTGCTGCCAACTTATACAAATTTAAAAAAGAGAATATATATCTCAAAATAAACATATTGGGAAAATGTTTGAGACTATCACACGTATTTTTCTCGTTGTTGAAAAAACGAAAGCAAGAAAAGAAGGCAAGCACAGTCTTACTAACTAGAGTTATTGTATTTTTATAACCATGAATGCTGTTTCTCATTAAGCTATCACCCAAATGTCAACGCTGTATTCAAATTTAAGTCAAAAGGAAACAGACGCCCAGTAATATTTTTCAAAAAAAAAAAAAGAATAAATAGTACCTGCTTGACATTTATGTTTTTTATTTTCTAAGAATATAAAACATTGTATCACATAAAAAAAGGTGCGTAGTTCCTGATATAAGTAGATGCTCTCTCAGGGGATATATTAACATCTTATTCATGGAGTTACCATATCATCTCTTCCAGGATACAAAGAAATATTGACGTAAGAAAACAGAAACAAAGGACACGCAAGCCCTAAGCGGTCCTGAGTTTTTCTAGCAGTTTACTTAGTCTAATATAAAGTTGAGGCATTTCTCTATTTGTTATCAAACTCATGCAAGGGTGGAGTATGATAAACTCCATAATCATATATACATTTTGAATCTACATGAATGAACCTACTTGAAAATGTATGTTTCAATTGGGATTATACTTGTCCCAGTATATTAATATACAAATTAATTTAACAATGAGAAAACTAATACAACAATTATATGCCTAAATTATGGACCTAAAAACAAAATAGGAACACAATTCATCTTACAAAAATATATATAAGAAACTACAACACAGCAACTGTTTATAATAATAGGGAACGTTAGAAAATTATTACCCAAATATATAATTAATGCCAGCAACACCTGTTAGTAACAATCAAGAAAGAGTTAGTAACAGGAAGAAAGAGGTATGATGATACCTTGTCTATTTTATGAACCAATTGACCGGTTTTGGATCTCCATCTTCAAAAGTACTGTTTCAAAAGACACTCAGGTAGACGGAGAACATTCGGAACTAGTTGAATAAGGAACAAAATTTACTATAAAGATGTATTATTCTTCATTAATTGTATAAGAGGAATACATGTTGTGGTATTTAAGCAAACGTCACGACTATACACTCAATAAATTCATTAGTCCTTAGAGAATTAGAAATATTTAAAAAAATGTCCAAGAGAGGATCATGGGTAATTTTAAATGAGTAAGAAACTAAAATAAAATGTATTACTAGTGACTTAAAGATTGATACGTAAGACTGACTAATAGTCTTGTAATGCGGCGAAAGCGAGAGACGTAGAGAGCTGCATCCCGGTCATCTTTGTAAGTGGCATAAATGTAAGGATGGAGTATATAGTAATAAATCAAAAGGATAACATCAGCTGACAAACCAACTGGCTTATCTAAACATATTCAGAGGCCCTAACAACAAGTGACTTGAAAACTTATTGTTAATATTAACTAGCTAACAAACAAGCTTATCTAAACATATTCAGAGGCCCTAACAACAAGTGACTTGAAAACTTATTGATAATATTAACTAGCTAACAAACTGGCTTATCTAAACATATTCAGAGGCACTAACAACAAGTGACTTGAAAACTTACTGTTAATATTAACTAGCTAACAAACTGGCTTATCTAAACATATTCAGAGGCCCTAACAACAAGTGACTTAAAACTTATTGTTAATATTAACTAGCTAACAAACTGGCTTATCTAAACATATTCAGAGGCCCTAACAACAAGTGACTTGAAAACTTATTGATAATATTAACTAGCTAACAAACTGGCTTATCTAAACATATTCAGAGGCCCTAACAACAAGTGACTTAAAACTTATTGTTAATATTAACTAGCTAACAAACTGGCTTATCTAAACATATTCAGAGGCCCTAACAACAAGTGACTTGAAAACTTATTGTTAATATTAACTAGCTAACAAACTGCCTTATCTAAACATATTCAGAAGCCCTAACAACAAGTAACTTGAAAACTTATTGTTAATATTAACTAGCTAACAAACTGGCTTATCTAAACATATTCAGAGGCCCTAACAACAACTGACTTGAAACTTATTGTTAATATTAACTAGCTAACATACTGGCTTAGATAAACATATTCAGAGGCCCTAACAACAAGTAACTTGAAAACTTATTGTTAATATTAACTAGCTAACAAACTGGCTTATCTAAACATATTCAGAGGCCCTAACAACAAGTAACTTGAAAACTTATTGTTAATATTAACTAACTAACATACTGGCTTAGATAAACATATTCAGAGGCCCTAACAACAAGTGACTTGAAAACTTATTGTTAATATTAACTAGCTAACAAACTGGCTTATCTAAACATATTCAGAGGCCCTAACAACAAGTGACTTGAAAACTTATTGTTAATATTAACTAGCTAACAAACTGCCTTATCTAAACATATTCAGAAGCCCTAACAACAAGTAACTTGGTAAAACTGATTGTTAATATTAACTAGCTAACATACTGGCTTAGATAAACATATTCAGAGGCCCTAACAACAAGTAACTTGAAAACTTATTGTTAAAAATAACTAGCTAACATACTGGCTTAGATAAACATATTCAGAGGCCCTAACAATAAGTAACTTGAAAACTTATTGTTTATATTAACTAGCTAACAAACTGGCTTATCTAAACATATTCAGAGGCCCTAACAACAAGTGACTTAAAACTTATTGTTAATATTAACTAGCTAACAAACTGGCTTATCTAAACATATTCAGAGGCCCTAACAACAAGTGACTTGAAAACTTATTGTTAATATTAACTAGCTAACAAACTGGCTTATCTAAACATATTCAGAGGCCCTAACAACAAGTGACTTGAAAACTTATTGTTAATATTAACTAGCTAACAAACTGGCTTATCTAAACATATTCAGAGGCCCTAACAACAAGTAACTTGAAAACTTATTGTTAATATTAACTAGCTAACAAACTGGCTTATCTAAACATATTCAGAGGCCCTAACAACAAGTGACTTGAAACTTATTGTTAATATTAACTAGCTAACAAACTGGCTTATCTAAACATATTCAGAGGCCCTAACAACAAGTGACTTGAAAACTTATTGTTAATATTAACTAGCTAACATACTGGCTTAGATAAACATATTCAGAGGCCCTAACAACAAGTAACTTGAAAACTTATTGTTAATATTAACTAGCTAACAAACTGGCTTATCTAAACATATTCAGAGGCCCTAACAACAAGTGACTTGAAAACTTATTGTTAATATTAACTAGCTAACAAACTGGTTATCTAAACATATTCAGAGGCCCTAACAACAAGTGACTTGAAAACTTATTGTTAATATTAACTAGCTAACAAACTGGCTTATCTAAACATATTCAGAGGCCCTAACAACAAGTGACTTGAAAACTTATTGTTAATATTAACTAGCTAACAAACTGGCTTATCTAAACATATTCAGAGGCCCTAACAACAAGTGACTTGAAAACTTATTGTTAATATTAACTAGCTAACAAACTGGCTTATCTAAACATATTCAGAGGCCCTAACAACAAGTGACTTGAAAACTTATTGTTAATATTAACTAGCTAACAAACTGGCTTATCTAAACATATTCAGAGGCCCTAACAACAAGTGACTTGAAAACTTATTGTTAATATTAACTAGCTAACAAACTGGCTTATCTAAACATATTCAGAGGCCCTAACAACAAGTGACTTGAAAACTTATTGTTAATATTAACTAGCTAACAAACTGGCTTATCTAAACATATTCAGAGGCCCTAACAACAAGTGACTTGAAAACTTATTGTTAATATTAACTAGCTAACAAACTGGCTTATCTAAACATATTCAGAGGCCCTAACAACAAGTGACTTGAAAACTTATTGTTAATATTAACTAGCTAACAAACTGGCTTATCTAAACATATTCAGAGGCCCTAACAACAAGTGACTTGAAAACTTATTGTTAATATTAACTAGCTAACAAACTGGCTTATCTAAACATATTCAGAGGCCCTAACAACAAGTGACTTGAAAACTTATTGTTAATATTAACTAGCTAACAAACTGGCTTATCTAAACATATTCAGAGGCCCTAACAACAAGTGACTTGAAAACTTATTGTTAATATTAACTAGCTAACATACTGGCTTAGATAAACATATTCAGAGGCCCTAACAACAAGTACTTGAAAACTTATTGTTAATATTAACTAGCTAACAAACTGGGTTATCTAAACATATTCAGAGGCCCTAACAACAAGTGACTTAAAACTTATTGTTAATATTAACTAGCTAACAAACTGGCTTATCTAAACATATTCAGAGGCCCTAACAACAAGTGACTTGAAAACTTATTGTTAATATTAACTAGCTAACAAACTGGCTTATCTAAACATATTCAGAGGCCCTAACAACAAGTGACTTAAAACTTATTGTTAATATTAACTAGCTAACAAACTGGCTTATCTAAACATATTCAGAGGCCCTAACAACAAGTGACTTGAAAACTTATTGTTAATATTAACTAGCTAACAAACTGCCTTATCTAAACATATTCAGAAGCCCTAACAACAAGTAACTTGAAAACTTATTGTTAATATTAACTAGCTAACAAACTGGCTTATCTAAACATATTCAGAGGCCCTAACAACAAGTGACTTGAAACTTATTGTTAATATTAACTAGCTAACAAACTGGCTTATCTAAACATATTCAGAGGCCCTAACAACAAGTGACTTAAAACTTATTGTTAATATTAACTAGCTAACAAACTGGCTTATCTAAACATATTCAGAGGCCCTAACAACAAGTGACTTGAAAACTTATTGTTTATATTAACTAGCTAACAAACTGGCTTATCTAAACATATTCAGAGGCCCTAACAATACAGAATTGTTATTACCTCAGGTAATAACCTAACAAATTATTAAATTTATGAATTTGTCGTTTTTATGACTCTCTTTTTAAATTGTATAGTAAATAAGTTTTATATTGTTAAACCTAGAGTACTGTATGAAAAAAAAAATGTTTTCATGAATCCTATAATCATAATCAAGAAATAGAGTTATTGTATTTTAGAAGTCATCTGTTTATATTTATCCTAACAATTGATTCTGTTATTTTGTTAAAGTTAATCTTTAGTTAACTTTATCAGAAAATATTAAAACTAGATTATATGGCTAATTTATATTTGATTTATGCTAATATGAACGAACTTGTTTGTCGTTTACGAATAATAAAGAACTGGTATAAGAATTCTGTCCAAATGAATACATATTTCTTAAGTAGCCAACGGCGGTGTCAGAGGCCTGGTCATTTGTCATTCTACACAGGGTTGAGTGTTCTATTATCATATTATGTTATTTAAAGTATGTATATTGCGTATATATGCTCTAACTTTCATTATATATATAAATATATACTTTTAACACAGAGAAAAGAACACAGAAAGACACTACAGAACTCACTTCCAAATATCGAAGTGAGTTCTGTAGTGTCTTTCTGTGTTCTTTTCTCTGTGTTTATTGTCCACACGGACCTTTCATTTTATTCAAAGTATATATATATATATATATATATATAACTTAAATAAACTGTGACACATAGAAAGAAACATAACAATCAGGACTCACTTTCCAATATTTCGACCATTATGGAGATCCTCAGGAGAAGAAGTGAATTGACGGAAGGACTACAGTCAACTGAAGAACTCTCTGATTTGAGGGCTAAAGCGTGCTGCTGACTCAAGGAATCCCGACGCCTTGGTTCTTTGTTTCTTTAGATACAGCTTTAGAAACTGATCTCAAATTAGATTTGAGTACGCAGGTAAGCAGGACTCACTTAGTTAAAACGAGACAATTATTATAAACGAAAACGAAATTAAAATCAACTAACAATACCGACTTGCTACAGTACCAGACACCTAATAACACCTGTATATTTTTAAAATAAAAATGTCTATGTGGCTAGCCAAACACAGCTTAAAAGTTAATAAATTTGCTTCTACGATTAATTTGTAATCCATTTACACATTAACTTTTAAGTTAGACATCCACAAATCAACTGTTAAAGTTTCAGCTTGCTTTGACATATGGTAGCTGAGTTTGATTGTGACCAAAATTTTTTGGACAAACAAATAGAAATTTTTCTAAGGGTGGATTCGGTTTTTCTAATGTATAAAATGTAAAGATAACTTAAAATAAGTTATTTCTAAGCAATGCACAGACAAAAACCTTTGTTTTCTTTAGATAGATACTTAAGGAGTTATAAAGTTTCCTTTTATTCGATTCAGTTCCTACCGGCGGTTCCAACAGTTCCTTACTCAAAGGTACATTTGTTATTTGTAAGATATTTTAATTACAGTTGTATGATGCATAAGGGCCACAATCTGGAATGTTTCTTGTTGTATTGGACCGGCTTGTTGATCTACAAGAGAAAAGAATGTAGAACAAGTAACCTCACTCAGGTTTATTAGACTGCGTAATTATAATAAGCACCTGACACCGTACACACAAGGGACTGACTGCTTTAGATAGACTCTGGGGGACTGTGTTTACGATTTTTTATCTTCTAGTTGAAAAATCAAGGGTCATGATCAAGGTTGGAAGATGTAATTTTGAGCACTATAAGTATGCAGGCTACCATTAGATCACACGTGACTCGATGATGCATAGTAAAGCAATAATTCATTCGTTATTCATTAAAGTCAAGCTTAGTTAGAAAGTGACTTATGACTAAGCCTCTACAGTATTGGCGATTGCTTTAAACAAAGGAATAATTTACTTAAGTTAGGATGACCACTCCAAGAGTATGATTCAAACTCATTGCACAACCAACCCAGCCACCCCTCCCCAGGCACCATCAAGAGCGAAAAGCACTGACAAGACCGATTAAGGCCATCAGGAGGCAGAAGAGGCCGATTGAGTCCAAGGTGGTGCTTTGCCAGAGCAGTCCAAGGTCTTGAGGGTCGTCGACCTCCAGTTATTCTGCTTTCTCCTCCTTTTGCTAAGTGAAAGTCACCCCTCCCTCCTCCCTAATCAACACTACACTTGTACCATATAAAAACATCCATTGTTCCTGTCGGTAACAGATTCCTCAATATCCTACAGCAAACTTTATAACACTTGGTCATGTCTAGATGCATCTTAATTTAGACCCAGAGTGACGGCAGAACATTGTCAATTTACTTATCTAGTCATCGATATTAGTTACTTAGATCCTATAGTAATTACATGAAAAAAAATTTTTTTTGGGTAATTTAACAACTATGAAATTTTAATAATAATAATATCTAAGGTCGTTAGAAATTTTTCAAAAGTCAGATGGGTTATGATTACAATTATTATTTCAAATAATATCAAGAAATCTATACGGTTGTATAAAAATATATAACACTTCATAATTTGTAGCCTACCTTATGATACTCTTAGAAGGGTTGCAAAATTTTTTTCTAACTTCTACCCTTGTAAAGGCTTAATATCCTTTGGACTGTATAAGGGAAGAAAAGGTATGCCTCCGTTTGGTTCGTCACCCATTTAAATCAGAAAGAACTATAAGGAGTATCCTCTTTACAGGAAAACCAAAATTAACTGATGTCACCCATCCAATTAACAACCAAGCCTAATATTACTTAACATGGGTAATCTAAAGTCAAACGGTGATCAACAGAATAAGAAGGGTATGGGGTAAGATAATAACAAGTAATAAAAAAACAACGAAAATACTAGTCAAATTTTCGTACAAAATTTCTTCTTCAGATCAGTAAGGGCGACAAGAAAAACAGGCCAAATTAAACGAAAAAATTATGCTGACTGTGACAGTATTGGCGATGTTTTTGAGTTTAAAAACAAAAACGTCCATCAAACAGTGTGACCGTAGTGAGTTCACGAGTTCCTTTAGTCACACCCACCCACTCTCCTATCTCATATATACACAAATACACACAGGCACACACACACATACACCATTTTGGATTCGATTAGACTGAGTTAGATAGAGCCAGAGTCTGAATTTCGATTATATTATCTATTGTTAGGAATACAATATTGAAAATGGAAAGCATGTAATATTTTTAAACAGAACGCTAAAATAAAGTTAAACACACACACACACACACACACACACACACACACACACACACACACACACACACACACACACACCACACACACACACATGAAAGTTGTGATCTGACAACGCACTTACTTCAGTACTGAAGCTGTAATTTGATGTTCTCATCTTGACTATAACACTAGATTTTTCATGAGATGAGAAGAAAATTGTGTGTTTCACGTCCCACAGAAAAGATGTAAAGGAAAACTGTAGCTTTCCCAATGAAGAATCAACTTGGAAATGTGATCGGTTCCCCAATGGCTAAAATTGCCTCCAGATAACAAATGAGCCAAATTTATACCAATAAAACAGCACTCAATATAACAATAGTACAATAAAAAAATATTTAATGGAAACAGTAACCAATAAAAATATAGCAATAGTACATTATTTATGCCTTTATAATAAGGCACTAGAAACAGACACTTCACTGAAGAAAATTTCATTTTTAGTACCATACATAAGTAATTTTATAGCAAAAATCAAAATTAGGCTTGAAATACAATCTTTTTATTGGATAATAAATACATATTAAAAATAAAAATGGAATGAGGCATGTGTTGCAAGTGGAAGGCAGGTCTTAATTGAAGAGATCATACTACAACTTTCACTCTTCCGGGAGTAGGTCTTAACTCGTAACGATCTTTCCTCTGCTTTAATCGATCTCGAGGAATACTTCAGCTGTAAAACTGTTTGCAATACAAACTGAAACTGTATTTAACCAAAATATATTACTATCTAAATAGGTTCAAAAAAATATATTTCGAGGTGAAATAAGGAAAAAAAATGTTGAAACTTAATAATTTAATGGAATATGATAAACAAAGATTTATAATAAACAAACAAAAAAACTATCAAAGGAAATTCATAAAATTTGAAATTCACTTGAAATACACTAAAGACATCAATCTAAGTGAGAAAAAGATAGGTCATAAAACATCTGGTGTGTCTGCATGACCTTAATAAAAGTCCAATGAATGGCGAAATCAATGGATTCATTTTTAATTAAAAAATAAATAGATGCTTTTCAATCCAATCTTAATTAAATTATGTATTTTTAAAAAATTTAATTACAAATTCACACATAAAAAATATAATTTATATATTTATTTTTTTTGCAATAAATATTCCATCATTAATGTGAATTTCTAGGACAATATAATGGTTGAATGTCACATTACAAAGAGTCTAATGTCAGTTTGAAGAGGTTGTAATCCTTGAAATTCTAATATTTTTGTAATTCTCGGATGCCAATACTACATAAAAGGTATTAGGTTAAAATCAAACTCAAGGATTTGTAATTCCTACATATGTGAATGCCTCTTGTCTTTCAGAGGTCAATACCACATAAAAGGCATGAGTTTAATTTTAAACTCAAGGATTTGTAATTCCTACATATGTGAATGCCTCTTGTCTTTCAGAGGTCAATACCACATAAAAGGCATGAGTTTAATTTTAAACTCAAGGATTTGTAATTCCTACATATGTGAATGCCTCTTGTCTTTCAGAGGTCAATACCACATAAAAGGCATGAGTTTAATTTTAAACTCAAGGATTTGTAATTCCTACATATGTGAATGCCTCTTGCCTTCCAGAGGTCAATACCACATAAAAGGCATGGGTTTAATTTTAAACTCAAGGATTTGTAATTCCTACATATGTGAATGCCTCTTGTCTTTCAGAGGTCAATACCACATAAAAGGCATGAGTTTAATTTTAAACTCAAGGATTTGTAATTCTTACATATGTGAATGCCTCTTGTCTTTCAGAGGTCAATACCACATAAAAGGCATGAGTTTAATTTTAAACTCAAGGATTTGTAATTCCTACATATGTGAATGCCTCTTATCTTTCAGAGGTCAATACCACATAAAAGGCATGGGTTTAATTTTAAACTCAAGGATTTGTAATTCCTACATATGTGAATGCCTCTTGCCTTCCAAAGGTCAATACCACATAAAAGGCATGAGTTTAATTTTAAACTCAAGGATTTGTAATTCCTACATATGTGAATGCCTCTTGCCTTCCAGAGGTCAATACCACATAAAAGGCATGAGTTTAATTTTAAACTCAAGGATTTGTAATTCCTACATATGTGAATGCCTCTTGCCTTCCAGAGGTCAATACCACATAAAAGGCATGGGTTTAATTTTAAACTCAAGGATTTGTAATTCCTACATATGTCAATGGCTCTTGCCTTCCAAAGGTCAATACCACATAAAAGGCATGAGTTTAATTTTAAACTGAAGGATTTGTAATTCCTACATACGTGAATGCCTCTTGCCTTCCAAAGGTCAATACCACATAAAAGGCATGAGTTTAATTTTAAACTCAAGGATTTGTAATTCTTACATATGTCAATGGCTCTTGTACAAGAAGTGAATTATGAGTCAAGTTCTCAACTTACCCGTTAACTGAAATACATGCTGATCCAAAAGTACAGGTGAACATGCAGAAAAAGGAAATGTATTAAAATAAATAATATACTGTTACCTATACCCAGCACGCTTGACTTTTGACAAATACAAGTGCAAACACTATCACATACATATTAAAAAAATGTCCTATAAATCAATCTGACAAGAATTATTGGGGATTAGATAATTGTTTAGAATATTTATTCCGGTCAGTCAGGGTTTAATATTACATCTTTAGACGGTATTAATCAAGTTGTTTTCTTCTCTTGATTTGTCTGTACATCTGTCTGGAATACGTTCCCAATCGATATTTGACCGACTTTTGCTGAATTGACATTCAGAATCTTTGTAAATCCCTATTCTTGATAATATAACAGACTAGACTACCCGTGACCCTTTGTATCACTCAGAAATTATAACAATAGTTATTGAAAATAATTCACTGAACATGATTGACAGGGATAATTATAATTGTTATTTCTTGTTATTAAGGCACGAAAGAGATCCTTATATGGCCTAAACTTTTGATATAGTATTCTTAACATGATTTAAGATTCATACACAGTAAGTATATTTAGCAATATAAAAAAAATTAAAAGTAAAAAAAAATCAGTTATTTTATCATATAAATAAATAAAAATCAATTCAAGTTGTTGTACACAATCAAATATATTTAAAACAAACAAAACTTGTAAATTGAAATATTCAAGTTATTTACCTAACATAAAATAACATTAATGAAAGGAATGTGTCCCTATAATATTACCTTAGAGCATTCGTATTTTATCTGACAGTTGTGTTCAAGTTTGTTTCTAAAATGATTCATTTTTAAGCTCTAATGTAGTTTATTATGTAGTAATGTAGTTTATATATTTGTTACATTTATTTATAATACATTTGTCCTATGTCAACAGCGAGCACACAAGCCTCTAGGCTACTCTGGCTCCATGCGTTTATTACCAGTGTTTATATTTCGCAAATTTTAAATTACTTTTTTTTTGTTACACACACACACACACACACACACACATATATATATATATATATATATATATATATTTATATATATATACATTTTCACTACTGTCATCGGCGAGCACGCAAGACACTTGCTACCCTGGCTCCAATTTTGGAAATATAGTGATAATTTTCTTTTATTTAACATTATTCAGGTAATAAATATTATATTTTCAATTTCAGGTCTCTATCTCCATGGAAAATGGGTGAACAACAAACAAACAAACAAATAAACAAAAACAAACAAACTCAATATTTGTAGACATTTTCAGGGCTACATCAAAACAGATCTGAAGATTATTGAAGCTAGACCAAACCTCGATAAGAAAGACAAATAGTGTTAAATATATATGGTCGAGATTGGAAAACATTCGTATATATACATATATATCCTTTATATTACAAAATTTTACTTTATAATTTACCTATGAACTTTTTATTTATTATATTTCTTTATATATTCCTTACCCTCAATTATTTTTTCACAAAATTCACTTAGTGAATTTTACCTCCATTGAGAACCCCTGATCTAAAGACAACAAGCTGTCAGTTACGAGGCTATACAATGTCTACTACAATAAACTTGACTGAAATAAAATATAGAAATCTAAATGAATTAAGAAGGCTTGCGGCTAGCCCTTAGCTAAAGTGGGTTCCAAATAACAAATGAGTCACACTTTCCACCCTTACAACAATAGTAAAGATGAAAAATCCAAGTGTGACTTAGAAACAACCAAAATAAAGGTATTAACTAGTACAAAAACTCTTGCTTGATTTTTTGTTTGTTTGTTCTGATTTGCGATGTTAGCTACAAAATGATTAAGAGAGATCAATAATTCATTAAAGAATCAATTAACAGTTCGTCACTAAAGTAATACAAACTACAAAGTCAGACTAAGCAGCCATAAATTCAAAGAAATTTGAATCCATCTTTGTCTCCGATCTGAATATTAACAAACAACACCTGAAGAGACAAAGACAATTCTATTTTGAATAAGTTAACAATTTTTAATTTCTGTTTAATTCTTATCATGGAATTACAGAATTCTGTTACAGAACAGAGTTTTACAAATTATGTTCGTATTTCACATATCATAATAACATAAAAGCTCCTGCATTTAAGTATTAATTATATTGACTATGTATTTAAAAAACAGAAAAAGGAAGTGCCGCATGTGAAGGCGTCAATTGAAGTCATGGGCTAACTAGGGGCCGCCTCAACTGGAGCCTTGCTTGCGGCCTGCAACTTGCCCTCTGCCGACCTTGCAAAGTTCTCCACCTGAGTGGACACTTGCTCTTTTACAGCCACCAGAATTTCGTTTTTCAACTCAAAGAGTGTAGTGTCTACTTCTTCTCTCACTTTTCTAGTGATCCTCATTTCATAATCTATAGGAGTGCCACCGCCCCTATAGTTATCAAAATTTGCCTTCACTGTTCCGGTTAAGGCCCTGATTTCGTCCATTCCCATGGCGATCTGCAAACTTGCTCTTTTCAGCCCGGCGAGAGGCTCCATATGGTCTGGGTTTTCCTCCTCGATTTTCTGAATACTTTTATTAAGCATACAGATCGTGGCCATGGCTTGGTCTAACTTACCATAAATTCTAGCCACATTCATGTCGAAGTCCACTACATGCGACAGTTCGGCTTTTGGTGACTTCACCGTCGGATACTCCTTGCACTCCTGATTAAAATGGCGTTTTCCCCGTGCCTGTAGCTCCACCTGGAGCCGAGATAAACGCGTTCAAAGGTAGGGTCAAAGTTCAATCCAGAAATTTTCTGGGTTAGGGGATTGGCCCAGAGGGCCGGAGATGATGGGAAACTATAAGGGGGGGTAATAAAATAAAATTGGATATGGGCCAGGTATGAAAAAATAAGGGGGGGGGGGAGAAAATTGGGAAAAACGCAAAAAACCGCTGGAGACCCAGAAAATGAGGGTTACAAACTTCTCACAATGCTCCAAAAGTAAGAAGCTCCAGATGACAACTCACTAAAAACTGCTCAACGCTCTATTGCACTCTCTCTCGACTAAATTCAGAAAAAAATTTCCCGCAGGGGATGCTCTCAGTATCACCGAAGGTCCAGGATATCGCGGTACCCGGACAAGTCTCGCGCGCGACGACTGACGGCACGATACTCAAATGAAAAGATATTGAAAAGACCAAGAGATGGTGTAGGAATCGCCGTGTAATTTCATGAGAAGACCAAGAGATGGCGTTAGAATCGCCGTATAAATTCATGAAAAGACAAAGAGATGGCGTTAAAATCGCCGTGTAATTTCATGAAAAGACCAAGAGATGGCGTTAGAATCGCCGTGTAATTTCATGAAAAGACCAAGAATGGCGTTAGAATCGCCGTGTAATTTCATGAAAAGACCAAGAGATGGCGTTAGAATCGCAGTTTAATTTCATGAAAAGATCAAGAGATGGCGTTAGAATCGCCGTGTAATTTCATGAAAAGACCAAGAGATGGCGTTAGAATCGCCATGTAATTTCATGATAGGAACAAGAGATGGCATTAGAATCGCCGTGTAATTTCATGAAAAGACCAAGAGATGGCGTTATAATCGCCGTGTAATTTCATGAAAAGACCAAGAGATGGCGTTAGAATCACCATGTAATTTCATGAAAAGAACAAAAGATGGCATTAGAATCACCGTGTAATTTCATGAAAAGGCCAAGAGATGGCGTTAGAATCGCCGTGTAATTTCATGAAAAGACCAAGAGATGGCGTTAGAATCGCCGTGTAATTTCATGAAAAGACCAAGAGATGGCGTTAGAATCGTCGTGTAATTTCATGAAAAGAACAAGAGATGGCATTAGAATCGCCGTGTAATTTCATGAAAAGAACAAGAGATGGCATTAGAATCGCCGTGTAATTTCATGAAAAGACCAAGAGATGGCGTTAGAATCGCAGTGTAATTTCATGAAAAGACCAAGAGATGGCATTAGAATCGCCGTGTAATTTCACGAAAAGACCAAGAGATGGCGTTAGAATCGCCGTGTAATTTTATGAAAATACACGGTTATAACAAGATAGTCCACTGCTATCCTGATGTTATTACTTTGATTTTATTTAGTTGTTTTTGATTTTTAGTTTTTATCTATAGACAGGTTAGAAAACACAATGGACTTACTACAGAAAGGTCAGAGACTCAAACTAACTGAACAGATAGAAATATATATCCATAAAAATGAGGGTAAATTAAATGAACAAATAAATTACCAATCCCATATTTAATGTAAATCACTAATAAAAATAAAAAGACGACTGGACAGACAGGATGACGATGTTAAAAAATATAATAAACCCAAACTAGATAATAAATAAAAACTAAAAAATTAAAGTAACTAAATAAAATCAAAATAATAATGTCAGGAAAGCAGTGGACTTAACAGATAACAAACCCCCTATATAACAGCTCAATAGGTTTGTTGCGATCGAAGATGGACATGGTCTGAAAGCGCTCCAACTCCAGGATCATCTTAAGAGGTATGACGGTTTTACCTATTTCTAATACAAATAATTCATTTCATCATTGTTCAATGCCTAAGTATTGCCGGTCGCCATGCGTGGTCAAAAGCGCCTTTTATATCTAAAAATAGACCCACTACATACTTACACTCAGCTTCAGAGACTAGGCTGTTAAGCCTCCACAGAGCATCATCGACGGACTTGCCACTCAGAGAACCAATTGGCAAGTGACTCGCTAACGGGCCTAACATAAGTGTCTCAAGACACTTGCCCATGGACGGTAGCAGACATATGGGCCTGTATGATGACGCCCTGGATGGGTCTTTGTCGCCTCCTTTGACCAGCATGACGACATCAGCCTTCTTCCATGCTACCGGGAAATACCCCAGTTTAAAACAGTCTCTGTATATCTGCACAAGGCCATCCCCAATAACTGGGAAGGCTTTCTTGACGCATATGGGCTGGAGCTCGTCAGGACCAGGATCCTTGAAATTACCCTGTCTGCTAAGAGCGACCCTGACGTCCTGCCCCACTTTCATTCCTCCCTCGCACTGGGGGGCTCTTCGCATATAGCCCTTGTAGACTGGTGGCTTTCCCGTTGTTGTTAGTATCATCGAGGGGGTAACATTCCTCCAGTACCATGGTTGCCCTTTCCCTTAAATCATATGTGTGACGTGCCCCGTACTTCAGGTCGCTAGCTGCTCTCTCTACGCTCACCTTTCCGTAAGCAACCTTATAAGCCAGTCCCCACAAGTTGGACTCCAATCCAGATACGGAATTGTGCCATGATTCCCGCTTTTGCTTTTCGCATTCTTTTTTTCTGGAGGTTATGAACTTCCTGTAGTTTTTCTTCCTTTCTGAATGGTCCCTGCTTCTTTGGTATCTCCGTCTAAGACGGACCACGTCCTTTTTAAACCTTTTTAGGGACTCATTCCACCATGGCACCCTCCTCTGCCTTGCGCGTCTGTATCCGTTAACCTTCACCGCTGTATTGTACATAACCTCCGTAATCATCTGGATCTTGAAGTCCAAATCTTGTGTAGTGAAAGCCTCGATACGCAAGTACTCCTCGATGCAGCTGTACTGTGCTTCTAACTCTTTCCAAAAGCCATGCCAGTCTACCCCTCTCACCCTTAATCTTTGGACTGGCCTGGCGAGCGAGAGAGTGAGGACTATAGGGTTATGGTCCCCTAGGGGCAGATCATCTATATGAATTTCATAAAATCAAGCACCAGAAATCGTCTTGGTGCCAATATGAGTGCTGTATGTATCAAACTGAAAACTACAGCGTATAAACCTCGGATTCTAATGCTATCAGATAAGATGCAGCAACAACTTTCTCATTGATTTGATAAGTAAAGTTGTGACCCACTTTTGTTTATTTTTTTATATAAGATATATAATTGACCCACGAGTTAAAAAAGGTTCGCCATCCCTGGGCTAAAACAATGTTGCCATCTGTTTCTGTGTCAAACCTACGAGGCTCTAATTGATAGTTTTGCAACAGTAGACAAAAAAAAGTTAGACCCCCACTAACTAAAATTAGGAAACGTTACAAGTTTTCTACATTCTTTTGTTTTCGCATTGTATTCTATTTAAAATATTTGTAAAAATTAATAAATTCTACATATTATTCTCATTTATTTATTATATGGTAACTGATATAAATGTTGCTTATTTATTCAAAAGTGTAGCAGAGATTTTTCAGCCGGTTGAACAATAAATAAATTGACAGATTTATTTTGCTTTCACATACCAGTATACGTGTTTCATCATTTATATACTGTAGTGTATCTAAACTAAATTTTTAATGAATCAGAATTTTTTAAAATGAAAGAAGCAATAATAACAACCATAATTCATTTGAATAGATAAAGGATATCTTTTCACACAATAGCCATGAATATAGAAATAAATATTTTCAAGAATTATCATAAACACCGTAAAGCAGTGTTTTTTGTTTTTTTTTTTATGTCTTCTTCACGGGTAGTAACCCTACCATGAGGGAGTTTATTTTCGTTAATCTGTTCCCATTTGATTAGAGGTCTTCTCTAATGAACTGCATATATGAGCCGTTTATTTTGAAAGTGGCCTAATTCCATTTTCCAAAAAAATTTAGCTAGCTATTTAAATAATTACATTTTTACGTTTTTTTACCTTTTGCAGCAAATTGTACAAAATTTATTTAAAATTACTAAGTTTTTTTATAACAAAAATTAGTTGATAAATAAAATGACAATATTTTTAAATTTTGTAAAACGCAAACCCTTAAATATCTCGATTTTAACATAAATGGAATTAGGCCACTTTCAAAATAAGCGGCTCATATGTCAGTTATAATTCATCGATTGGTAGGTTGTTTATAAAACTAAAGAAGTCTTTGCTGTACTTGGTGATTAGGTTTTCTTTCTTTTCCAGCCACGGTCCTCCTTGTAGGATGATATTATTTTATTAGTTTTTGTCTATAATAGTCCTAACTTAAAAAAAAAAACAGGACAGTCAAGGCGTAGGTGGGTCTGCATCAACAATGATCAATACTAAGTTAGGAAACAAAGACTGGTTGATACCATCCCGCACATACAGCAAACAGACCTCAAATTGATCATTTTCCCATGTACTAATATTATTTATTGGTAAAATAATTAATTGCATCATTTTTACTTTACTATAAGTAAAGTATAGTATTTTATATAAGTTTACAGGCAGTTTTTTCAATTTTAGTTTTCATTCCAATGTAGCTTTCCAGAAGACCCTCAATCTCATGTGATTGAAGGACTCTTTCCCTCTTCTAAAACCATCCCTTTCCCTTCGTCAAGTCTTCGTCAGGGTGACCCTTAAACTGATGGAGACTAGTAGTTTTAAATGAAAGATTTTATTCCCGATTCTGAATTTCCTTAACTAGTTTCCTATTTCTTTATTTTTATCTATTCTCTACCTTTCACTATTATTTACTATTACAGATATATTTTTTTATTTGAAATTAGGTTTTTCTATATATTACGATACTTTATTAAACACTAATCTCCTTCTTCTATATATGTATATACATTAAATTTCTCTCCAATTTTCTTTGATTCCTTAATATTTACCTAACTCGCATTGCTTATCTGAATTTCTGTTTAAATCTTCTCTTAATTCTATTACTTTAAGACCTGGTGATTGCCGTGTCGTTTACTAGCCGTTGCTTCTACAACGTACTTGGTTTCCCTTTCTCTTTTCTCCTAAAGCCGAATTGCCTGAAAATTTTAGTTTGTAAGTGTGTTTCTTTATCTGTGAGTTACTCTTCTTTGATTTTAAACTTGTATACATATATATACGTTATAACAAATTTATATACGTTATATACGTCATATTCGTATATACGTTAGCTACTTCCTGTAATTTGGAAGTTACAGGTTTCCAAGTAAAAATAGGTCGGTATGCTTGGATTCCTCCTCATTTTTCTCTTCATGATAATTCATCATATGAATAATACTGCATGTTCTTTTCTATTGCATATACATCTGGAATTCATTAATGAACTTTCGTAGTTTTCCATTTTCAAGGATATTTTAAGAAGTTCAGGCAAAAACCTATTTTCATCAAAACAATCCCCCCTCCTCTTCTCTTATAAATCAAGTGAAATGCCAATACATAGTAATATTATGAAAATGAATAATATATTTTAAATTGTTAAACTGTTTAGATTATATAGCAATGGTAAACAAACTACTTTGCAAGTAATATAATTGAAATACGAGCTAAATGATCATTGAGTAGAAAATTAGGGCATATTGAGTCACTATTTAATGATGTATCATTAAATACCATTTCCCTGTAATTTTCAGTCTTTTCTACTTAAGAGTCGGTATAAACCAGTCTACCAGCAGTTAACTCCTATTTGTTATTATATATGTAAATCATGAATACCACATTGATTGGTCGAATTGGTTATGTATTCAGGCATCCATAACTACGTTAAATATGGTTCAATATTTAAAATCAGATATGTATAGCTGCCCCTATAATCTCTCTCTCTCGATATCAATTGAATCAAAAATTAAAATATTCAAGTCTGTCTCCTTTTCTGTGACCCAATCAAATCACATGCCCTCTCCATGGTTACGAGAATTCTTTAAAAGATCAAAGTATGCTCTGCCAGTTAATTCTGTGGGTTCTTTCTGAGTATTTTTATCATACATATAAAACAAAAAAGAAGATTAGTAACAAACATACTAAATGTACTTTAAGGAAAATCCGTGTAATTTTTCAATTTTTGTTGACCATGTACATAATAGCAAACAATAGACCAGTTTTGTTGAAATAAGTGTGCTAAATGTAACAATGTTTTTAGCCCTGAAGATGATATAAATATATATCGAAACGTTGGCAACGAAGTTTTTTGAATATTAGACCAAAAACCCTCAATAAATCTCAAAAAAATGTATATATATATATATATATATATATATAACTTTAAATTACACAAAGCACGACACAGAAAAAAGAATAAAGAGAACACTTACAGAATTCAATATTTCGAACTGTTGTTCGTCATCAGGAGTAGACTAGAAATGAGGACGAAGTGAGAGAGATCTCCCCACGTCGAAGAACTGAGCGCGAATGAAGCAATAAAGAGTCAACCGATGAGAGCAGCACTAGCGTAAAAAAGGAGCTAGGCACTAAACGTCGAAGAACGGAGAAAGCAAAAACAATAGATAAAATTATAAAATTAAAAATTAAAAAAAAAGGAAATAATTATTAAAAAAAATTATATTAATATTTAAGTTAAAAATAAAAGGAATAACATATAAAAGTTAACGCTTATGATTTATATATATATATTTGTAAAATTTGGAAGCAGTCCTTCTTTTAAGCATATTTCGTTGAACAGCTGACTGTATTTCGCTGATGTCATTTTCTTCACTAGTTTTTCAAGGTTTCAGAAGGTATTCAGAAACCTTGAAAAACTAGTGAAGAAAATGACATCAGCGAAATACGGTCAGCTGTTCAACGAAATATATATATAAAGATCTCACATAAACACGAGAAATAACAATCAATGATTGTTAATCATTGATTAACAACAGTTGGGTTTTTGACTCTGACGAAGACTGCTTGTTACGGTTGAAAGATCTTAGTCTTGTTTTCCCATTTGTTATTGTGGTTTGATCATTGATTGTTACTTCACGTGTGTATGTGAAATCTTTATATATAATATATATATATATTACCGGAATAAGTGAAAAATAAATAAATACCAGTTGTAGATAGTGTAGAGTACATTTAGGCCACTTTTAAATTGACCTATTTGGCTTCTTTGAATGTCGCTATCACATCCGAAATCAAAACAATTCGAGATTAGCCGGCATAAGGCATGGATCACATAGCAGACAGGTGGTACCTGAGTGATTCACACCGGTACCCACCAAAACCAACCATCATCAACTTGTTTTCACTACAAAAGTAAGTTTACAATTACACTTTCATATATTTAACTAATCACTATTCATGCTGCTTAAAGTAATTAGTCGGCTCGCGCGCTATAATGATGCCACTTAAAAGATTAGAGTCACCCAGACATCCCGCGCAGGCTAATCCCTGTTTCCCTTTTAGTTAACAGTCAATCATTATTCATTAAATGCCATGATTCAATACCTATATCTCTTCCCTTTTAATTATCTAAACCGATTTAGCTTATTTAAAAGTTTTACAACCAGACTACAAGAGGAATTTTTCACTTATATTATCCAGAATGGCTATCAAATAAATAAATTTAATATTACTTATTTAGAATTAAATTTTTTAAAAAAAATTAACTTATTTAAGTAAAAAAAAATGTTAACTTAAAATATAATATTATAGTATTTAAAAGTAATATGCTAGGTTCCAGAGGCCACGAGAGAATACGCATAGACCAAAGGTCGGAACTTTTTTGATACCACACAAAGAACATTCTACAATCAGATTCCTATACTTCGCCTAACTCAAGTGTAAGAAATCTTCAATGAGATTCTAAAATCGTACAGACTATGGGTCGTCAGCTAAACGTCCTCTCTAAGGGACGACGTGCTCTTTTTTTCACATCTCGCGTAAATAAATCGTGGGCGAAAATGAGAACCAAATCCCGGATCTACTAGACGAGCACATAAACCATTGGGCTACTCTGGCCCCTTTTAGAATACAATAGTACCAACAGAAATTGAGTTACCACCAATTTACAGCAATCAGCAACTTGGTTTCCTTTTATTTATTAATTCACTGTAGGAAAAGATCCCGTGAACATAGACGAACAACTTTTTAAACTTCATTGAAAATTTGAACATACTACGATCACACAAATGAATTCAGATGAATACGATGTATGCTGTGACCTGTTTCTTTCCAATACCAAAACTTACAGACTTTTATCTTTAATATTGTTCTAGGGGCAGAGAGTGTGGCTCATTTGTTATTCGACACCCATTTTATTTATGGGTGAGCAGAATAGCCGGTTTGCTTCTACATCAGCAGTCTGCTTGAACTTGTAAGGTTACCAATCTGTAAGGTGGTAGCGGACATCGTACTAGCTTGGGCGCGTACGAAGCTAGGGTTCGTACTAGCATGTACGAATACCTTACCAGATGAAAAACCTAAGATCATAACGAACCAATCTTATATTTCTAACAGAAATCACACTACCTACTAGACCAAATATTGTCCCGTCAGCTATGAAATAGTTTCTAACATTCAACTACAAAATAAGTTGTTTACGATGTAATAACAGAATAGTGATCCATTCACCTTATCAACTCCTACAAGGGCTAGCCAAAATACATCCATTCATTAGTTCTACAATTACTTATGTGAGGTACTTCCTCATGATAGGTGAATTAAAGTAACTAGTGTCCACATAAACAAGTATTATCATAAAACAAAACGCCTTTCGAACACTAAGTATCTTTCTTCAGGTTACTTTTACTTACCAGAAAGGCAGTCTCAAAAGCTGATGTAACCTGAAGATGAAAACTAACTGTTTGAAACGCGTTGTTCTTTTTTCAAGAAACTTATTCGTATGATGATATTCAATTACGAAATGTAATAGCCACATCTTAAAATTATTAATGTGGTTCTTGAATCATTTTTTTATTTTACGTGGTTGTCAAAAGTAAGTTATTTATGAATTTGAGATATATTTTCATTGCGTTCTTTTAAAATGGATGAAACAGTTATCTTAAGAAAAAATGAGATGAAAATAACATTTGTTTAATTAAGTTAGCGTTGTAAATGTCTTCAAGAAAAAACTTGGTTTTTAAAATAGTTTATATAAGAAGACGCACAAGTTTAACCAAAGTGCCACCGCGCAGAGTATGCCCTATGACACTGATGACGTCTCTTTGATTCATAGAATAAATGAATCATCAAGCTCTGAGGTGACACTAGTCGTAAATAAATTTGAACAATGATCACACAAAGTAAGTTTTAAAAATGATTTATATTCGCAAAAAGTAGGACACAAGAGCGGAGAGAAAGTCAGGTTTGAATGGAACATGAAGAAGTGATTCCGTTAAGAAGATACAGCTCTTTCACATCGTCGACAAATACAACTTCCCCCTTATATCCCATTAGCGAAGCAATGTGTTGATGGTAAACATTGACACTAGGTGTTTTGCCAACTAAGCCAAGGTCCTCTGGGGGAGGGGTTTTGCGTAACATGAACCACCCGCGTGTAACCGGCCTGTGTCTGGTGGCTTGATTGCCGTTTTCGACGCAAACCCTTCCTCGCCTTTAGCAACCTCTGTCACCATGTGTACATACTTACGATCTAAACACACTGACAACTGTCTAGCCGTCAAATTAAAACTCATCAGCATGAGAAAGCTTTCCAGACAGTCCAATCAAAGGTTGAACAACATTTTTTTATCACCAATTTTTTTTATTATGGAGTTTGATACGTTCATAATCTACCAAAACAAACAAAGAAAACACCAAGATGCCATGATATCACCAAGTAGAAATAAGCCAAAATACAGAAATAGATAATTTTATATTCAAATTCTATATCATCTAAGAAATAATTTAGATCTGCAAATCGCATCAGGTAACCAAGTAACACTATCTAGTTTATTTCGAACACTGGGTATGTACAAAATGCAAAGTCCTGTAAATTCGAGAGCACTCGAATACTCGATGTAGTATTACTTCTTCTAGTAGCAATAATCACAAAGGTCTCAACAATCAGTTGTCAAAAACCCAACTGAAAAAAACGAATGTGAAATCTTGTTATAATATATATATAGTTCACACAGGAAATCGATGTGAGTTTTGTCTGTGTCTTTCTGTGTGTTTCCTTCGTTTTGAATTTATTTTATTTAAAAAAGTCAGCTGGACCGTCTCTTTTAATTGTATATATATATATATAACTAACACTTTTTTTTTCTCGGAGTTTGGTCAGGGTAAAAATATGGAATCACCTTTTTGCCAACGTTTCGTCTTTATTTCAAGACATCCTCAGGGCTATAAATGAAGGCTGGGTTCTGTTACATTACAGAAATGTAATATAACAGAACCCAGCCTTCATTTATAGCCCTGAGGATGTCTTGAAATAAAGACGAAACGTTGGCAAAAAGGTGATTCCATATTTTTACCCTGACCAAACTCCGAGAAAAAAAAAGTGTTTCTTAATATTTTGTGGTCAAGAAAACAGTACCATATATATATCAGTTGGGTTTTTGACTCTGACGAAGACCGCTTGTTACAGTTGAATGATCTTAGTCTTGTTTTCCCATTTCTTATTGTGGTTTGATTATTGATTGTTATTTCACGTGTTTATGCGAAATCTTTTTAATATATATATATATATATATATATATATATATATATATATATATATATATATGTATGGAATTAAAGTATGCAGCAGCTTCTGCATTGACGACCTTTTTGCTGATGGCCTCGATTTTTCTCACTATCTTCCGGTGATGCTGAGGCAACTTCCATATATGCTGGGCCAGAGACATTGAGAAAACCAATATCAAACAACTTTAATGAAACACAAAAACACTGGGTGGAAACAAGCTTTCAACCACACATTGGTCATCTTCAGGTTACACTACTATTTAATTAATGAATTAAATAAATTAAATAATTAAATTAAATAGTAGTGTAACCTGAAGATGACCAATGTGTGGTTGAAAGCTTGTTTCCACCCAGTGTTTTTGTGTTTCATTAAAGTTGTTTGATATTGGTTTTCTCAATGTCTCTGGCCCAGCATATATGGAAGTTGCCTCAGCATCACCGGAAGATAGTGAGAAAAATCGAGGCCATCAGCAAAAAGGTCGTCAATGCAGAAGCTATGATACTTTATAGGATACTTTATCATAGGAAGCTATGTATACTTTAATTCCATTTGTCTTCAAGAAGATTTGCTGCCCACTTATACCAATATATATATATATATATTTATATATATATATATATATATAGAGAGAGAGAGAGAGAGAAAGAGAGAGAGAGGAGAGAGGGGGAGTAGTGTGATAATAACAAAGACACACGGCCCTGTTATCAAGGAAAACACTATAAAGTCTCTTTTTCAAAGAACTATTTATTGGTGGTTATCTGTTCGATGTATTTGTAAGTGCAACTATGAAGACTGAAAAAGGACTTAATGTACTGAAGTCTTTGATATCTAGTCGTGATATACGAAGTCTCTTGAACAAAGTATGGGGCCTAATGGATTTATGGACGCTTAAAACATTCTGTGATAGATACGGAGCCTGATAGAGGCAGAGAGAGGCTGAAGGCGACCACCTCATAATAAAGCTGATGAGCGTACAGTTTAATCAGCAATTAGCGAGAGGCCATCGCCTGCTTCCCTTCCTTATGTAATGATAGTACACGTGACGTAACACTGGGAGTGGAGAGCTGCTTGCATAGCCCACCTGTGCAGCGAAGGCTTAATCAGCCCGCTTTGTCGGTCAAATATCCAAACCAATAATCCTTCTCCTATATATTGGAAATGGAGTTAAACCGCTCCAGGAGACTCGACTCCATATATATATATATATATATATATATATATATATATATATATATATATATACTGGCGTTTACATCGGCCAGTGGACGCATTTACGTCTCCGTTCCTTCATTCTTTCTCCTTTTATTTTCTTTCTTTCTACTCTCCTGAAGACGGCAAGACACCGAAATTATCGAGATTCGTGAGTGTTCGTCCTTTTTCTTGTGTTCTCTAGCTGTAACTTTATTATATATATATATATATATATATATATATATATATATATATATGAGATTGAATTTTCTGGGTATTGTTTTTTTAATTAATTTCTTGGATACCTTTTACAAATCTCTTACGTTATTAATTCAATCTTACATGTATTAACGAAGGACTGTTCCCCAAATGTACGAATTTCAATATATATATATATATATATATATATATATATATTGTAAACAGGAAAACGATGCAAAAGGACAACAAACGTTTCACGGTGTTGGAGACCCAACCTTCGCTTCACAAGTGCACTTGGTTTCCCTATCACAACTCTCCTGATGACGGTTCAACCGAAAATTAGAGACAATAAGTGTGTTTGTTAGTTATGTGTTTGTGATTCACCGTGAAACGGTGAATATGAATTTATATATATATATATATATATATATATATATATTCAAATTAGGAGAGATAACAGAGGGGAACCAAGCTCACTTGTTCAGAGACGGTTGGAGACCCAACTCCTGAACACGGTTCAAACCACAAATTAGAGACTGTAACTGTGTGCTTTTAATTTCTCTATGTTTCCTTTTCTACACTGAACTATATTTGTCCGTTTCAGATCGTATTTCCATCGAAAAAGTGTATATATATGTATATATATAATTAAATAAATAACCAGTAAATAAACATACACCTGAATTACTAGATTTACAGAAAAAAGTACCAAAAAATCAATCATAAACTAGAGTAGTGCTTCTCAATTGGGGTGAAATAAACCCCAGGGGTGAATTTTGGATCTTCAGCAAATGAATTGTGACCACAGTACGTTTACAGAGTTAGGTCATAAAGCTATTATAGATTATGTCCCCTTAATTATAATTTAAAGAAAATTGATTGAATTAATATTTTATTTATCCATCAATAATTGTAATTAGCATTTCATTTGTAAACTTCTATTATAAACATAATCAATATAAAGTAGCAAAAGTATAAATACTACCTTGGAAAGAAGAGGAGGAAGGGAATAGCATTGTGGGAAATCGCGAGGAGGGAGGGGGGGGGGTGAATGGGCTAAATAAGGCTGAGAACCACTGAACTAGAGAATAAGCAGTGAAAAGACATGACCATCTTTAGATACATTATAATTACATAACGAATAAAGAATTATGTAATATGTATAATTATACAATATATTAAATTATACACATACTAAATTGTATATGTATCTATAGCTTGTGAAAGCAAAAAAGAAAAATCTAAAAGAGAAAAAAAATGGTATATATAAAATATATTATTTTTAATTTTTATACGTCTTGTAATATTTTTAAATTTTTTTAATTTTTCTTGCTTTTGATTTTTCTTTCCTGTTTTTTGTTATGTAAATCTCTCTCATGTGTTTATGATGATTACTTTTCCATACCTTATATATATATGTATATAGTATATATATATATATATATATATATATATATATATATATATATATAATATATATATATATTATAATTAAAAGAAACGGTCCAACGGACTATATTTTAATAAAATAAATTCAAAACGAAGGAAACACACAGAAAGACACAAACATAACTCACATCGATATTTGGACCATCGTCGTCATCAGGAGGTGTGAAGAGCGAAGAGTCCCGGAGGAAGGCAGGACGGTGACTCAGACTGCCTTCCTTTGTAAATTTCAAATTATATAGGAAGGCAGTCTGAGTCACCGCCTATGTAAATGTAAATTTCATTTTCATAGTTAAAAAATTCTTACTTCTGCCTATGAAAAAGGTTTTAAATAAAACCGAAACGTTGGCACCGAGAGTTTGATTTTTTATCCTAGAAAATTTGCCGAATCCCGATTAGAGAGCACACCTATATATATAAAAAGATTTCTCATAAACACGTGAAATAACAATCAATGATCAAACCACAATAAGAAAATGGGAAAACAAGACTAAGATCTTTCAACAAATTTCGAAAAACCCACTTTCAGTTAGGTTTTTGACTCTGACGAAGACCGCTTGTTACGGTTGAGAGATCTTAGTATTGTTTTCCCATTTTCTTATTGTGGTTTGATCATTGACCTATATATATAATTAAAGTTACAGCTAGAGAACACAAGAAAAAGGACGAACAATCACGAATCTCGATAATTTCGGCGTCTTGCCGTCTTCAGGAGAGTAGAAAGAAAGAAAATAAAAGGAGAAAGAATGAAGGAACGCAGACGTAAATTCGTCCACTAGAGGTGGTTATATATATATAAATGTGGTGCAGTCCTTCCTGTAAGCATACATTTAAAAAAATATAACCATAATTTGCAGGAACTAGCTTCTTGTTAAGTTTCTCTGTCTTCCTAAATAAGGTGTTTGTTATTGTAACTAAACTAAATTATATATTTCCTACCTTCTATCACCATGATTCAGCTCATTCATAGAGCCAGTGATGAGAATCATCCTCAAATGTTTTCTCATTTTGTAACAAGGGTGCCAGTTAACAAATGAGACGCAATTTACCATTTTTTTAGAACAGAGTAAAGTCTGAAGACCTAAATACCTCGTAGTAGGAAACAGTTCATTCATTACTGTAGTGTCACAAATGAATAAATATTGCATATTTAACAATCAGTGTTTGACCTAACTAGTAGACTGAGAGATATTTTATAAAAGGAATAAAATCGACTGAAAGCTGTAATATATGAGTGATTTTCAATATTTTTAATGGTATGGACGTCATGAGAAGAGGAAGTGACACGGTGAGCTGACAAGAGGCACTGGCGTCACCGGAGCGACTCACTTCTTCCTACCTGTTGACGACACAGTCGAAATATATCCACCAATCCCAAAGACTTTACTAAAGCACTCTTAATAAACTTTGTTCTATCCAAGTTTAATTCGATTATGGAGTACATCAACAAATTCGACAATAACCGCTATAAAATCTTCCCTGGGTCGATGTGAAGAAGATTTTCAATTTCAACACTGAAAAGAGTGCTTCTTTCAGGCACTCAGAAATTATAATAACTTAATTAAAATAAATTAAGTTCATGTCCAAAATTCAAATCTCAGATGTTCAGACTTCTTATCAGAGCAAACTGACAAACGATTGAAACGAAGTAATTTCAATCCACGGAAGAAGCATAAAAAAAACAACCAGTACAGATAGTGACATTTTTTGTTAAGGAAGAACTGTAGAACAACACAAATAAAAGTCTCTAAAACAATCCGAAATTGTGCAAACGGATTTATACCAAAAACGAAAAAACAATTGTTTTTCATTTAAAATAACTCTAAAAAAAAGTTCAATTTTGGACTACGAATTTATGGTAAAAACAAAAAAATAATGGTTTTTCATTTAAAGTACTCCTAAAAAAAAGTTCAATTTTGGACTACGGATTTATACCAAAAACGAAAAAACAATTGTTTTTCATTTAAAATAACTCTAAAAAAAAGTTCAATTTTGGACTACGCATTTATGGCAAAAACGAAAAATAACTGATTTTCATTTAAAGTACGCCTAAAAAAAGTTCAATTTTGGACTACGGATTTATATCAGAAACGAAAAAACAATTGTTTTTAATTTAAAATAACTCTTAAAAAAAGTTCAATTTTGGACCACGGATTTATGCCAAAAACAAAAGAACAATTGTTTTTCATTTAAAATAACTCTAAAAAAAAGTTCAATTTTGGAATACAGGTTTATACCAAAAACGAAAAAACAATTGTTTTTCATTTAAAGTACCCCTAATAAAAGTTCAATTTTGGACTACCCCACTACGACGAGGTGAAGGTACATCGGGGGGGGAGTTAAGCCTGTTTTGACTTGTTGTGTATCTCAGCCATACACCAAGATCAAATCAGGCCGATGCATAATACCGTGCAGACCTTTAGCCATTTCAATGAGTTGAAAGTGACCATACGGAGGCGGGTCTGCACGATACTAGATCTCGCATCAAAACTTACTCACACATCAGTATCAGATCACGCCCACTATACGACAATAATACACGTTAGACTGATCTTTAATAACTTAAAACTACGACCAGAACCACCCGTCGAGGTACAGGAATATTGTCTCGAGGATAAAGGTTATCATCTAAATACCAGGAGTACTGGGATATTCCCCCTAGGAAGAACTTGAGACTAATTGAACCTAAAATAAGATAATACAGCTCTTTTCATTTATCTGATATCCTGCTCCTTCACTTACACAAAAACACACATACACACACACACACACACACACACACACACACACACACACACAAACATATACACTCATATACAAACAAACCTCCTGGTAAAACCTATTTTATTGGACTCGACAATTGTTTTTTAGTTGAAAAAAATGTTAACCTGAATGCAATACTTTCATTTCTTTAAATTTAATGTAAAGAGTGAATAAAACAAAAAAATTAAAAAAGCAAATTCAAATCTCAGAATCACAAATAAGACGCGATACAACAGATAAATGAGGAAAAAAAAATCAGGATTTTTTCCACGGCCAGAACTATAAATCTATGGTACACTAGTGTATACCTATGAATCGTATGCCCTTACGATATCGAAGTTAAAGTACCCAATAACGTAATTTACTCTTTACTGTAAATACAATTGAGTCTTTTTTAAAATTTAGGACTCCCAATGTAGAATAATCCCGGTAATGTGGCTTACCTATTACTAAAATAGGTACTAAATGATGAGGGACACTCTCCACCCCTAGGACAACACAAAAAGGTGAAAGCCTGTAAGGGTGGGCATTGGAAAATTAACAAGAAGAAAATATACAAAAATAGTACTAGGAGGCTTTAAAAGATTAATCTCCAAAATATCCAAAATGATAGGGTAGTAATGGAGTAATTATGCGCCTCTAATAGCCTCTAGCACTTAACTCCGACTTTCGGCCTTCGCGAGGTTACTCTGTTAACCTGCTATATGCAGGGACAAACGAAAGAAGAGGAGAAGGTGACCAGGGGCTGGGCTTGACCGAATTCGTTTCGCTCTTCTTTTATCCCAGTCCCAATTCAAGGCGTTATGTGCCGAATGATGTATAACACAAGGGTTACTGTATGACGAACGGACTATCAAGGCTACCAGGCGACCCCCTTGAGTAAATAGCCCTACTCCGGTATGCGGTGCTCTGCCGGAGCGGACAAAATACCACCGATAGAGATACAGGGATTTTCACCTGTATGATGATAAAGAGAAAGAAGTCCGGAAGCGCAAAGGGTCGAAAAGCGCTAACTAGTGGGAGCCAACCTCCCAGAAGTGCACCTAAGGACCCAAAGAAGACCGTACCGAAGAAGGAGAAAGGAAGTTACTTTCTCCAGAAAACGCAGGTAGCCTGAATGGACATTATCAATGATGGTTTGTTCAGATTCTGCAAAGAAGAAGAAACACCGTTGCACCTGCTGACTGACTGTAAGGCAACTTTGCTGCACAGAGATAGGTGATTCGGGACACTCAACAAACCATAGAAAATGTTATAGCTGGACCCAGCAAAAGTGCTGAGCTTCTTGGAGGCGTTGAAGCTAACTGCTGGGGTACATTAGTACAGAAGTAGGGAAGTACAATAATTTGTAAGACGCAGTTCTATAGTCACCCTTAAATAATAATAATACTAATCATAATTGATTTTTTTAGCTGTACTGTACTTACTTTCTGTCTCTGTAAAACAAAAGAAAGAACATAATAATGGTTTCTTTATGATATATGAAATAAATAAACAATGACTTATACAAGAAACTCACACGACCGGATAACAACAATGAGGAAATTACTAACTAAATGAATGAATTGCCATTGGAAAGTCCCAATTAGATTGGTATCAAAACAAGGGTAGGTTCGGTATATTGTTTTCACTATGAATTATTCATTGGATATTTAGTGAATAAATTTAGAGTCCATGTGAAATTCTTAAAACAGAAAAGAGTTATGCAAGAAAGTGGTTTCGAAACAGTATTTGAACACCTACCAGCAGATCCGGGGGACTTGAACTCATTGTTTGCGTTTTGAGCTAGGATCCTTCCGATTGCGTTTGAAAAGGATTCATGGAATTAGAGCTTCAACTGGAACTCTGGAACTTCTTTGAGACACTCAGTAAATTATACTAACTTAAGATAGCAGTATTAATATGATAATATATTTTTTTTATTTTAATGCTACATAAAAAAATATCTGTAGAAAGAAACCAGTGACTAATTTTATTGTTGAACTTGAAACAGAGAACAGAAATACATAAACGAATTAGAATAGAGAAATTATAAATAAAAACAATAAAATTAATATAATAAAGAAATTTTTTATGTAATGACTAAATAATTGATGTTAGATGGCATACTGATTTGATGATAGTTTTTAGTCGATATTGTGGTGATGGGCGAAGGTGCGAAGCCCGTTGTGATCCAACTACTGTGATACCTCCCTCACCAACAATATATATATATATATATAACAATTGTTATATTGTACAGGTATTAAAATAAACTATTTTAATCTGTTAATGTTAATTTTTAGATGTTAATCTGACCAACCGTCGGCATGACCGATTAACCAGTGAACAGGTCATTTGTCCGAGGTCCTACCGACCTTCTGAGGGGCTTTGCCCAGGGCGTTTGCCCCAAGTCGCCCTAGCTAAGGGACTGACCTGTATGCAGACCATGAACTGAATTATATTGCTTTACGCTTCCGTCTTCACTCTGTCCCAGAGCCACTGTAGTGGCTGTAACATCAGCCGGGACAGAGCCACTGTAGTGGCTGTAACATCAGCCGGGGCAGTGCTGACCTCTGCCAAAGATCTCAACCAAAGAAAGAATTTTTTTTTCTTAATTTATCGCTAATCTTCATTGTTGAATAGATTACATTATAACGTAATATTATTGCTGTATTACAACTACATTATAATGTTGTTAATTGTTTACAAACTTGATGTTATAATTAGTTCAGTGAGAATGGGATGAAATCAGATTGAACTCTTGGTTAGAAATATTGTTTCTCATGCGACAGTATTTACATTAAATGATTAATATTTAACACATTTCAGCAAATTCTGCATCCTAAATTCGACTAGTTTTGGACACGTCCATCAAACTCTTTTAAATTATTAGTTTATGTAACATCGTAGTAACCAGTGACTTAATATAAGGATGAACTTGAAAATGAAGAAACTGAAGGAAAAAATATAAACGAATTAAGATTAGGTAAATTATAAATAAAAAACAATCAAATTAATGTAATAAAGAAATGGCGAAAGTTAGGGAGGACTAGATTTAGTCAGTGGTTACAAGTGGGTTATGTAAGTCGATGTTTTGAAGCATTTAAATGGATACTGACCGAAAGCGGTTGAACACCGCGCACTGCCACGAGGTCAGACGCTATCAGGCATTATGATTCAACGTGTACTCAATTCCGTGGTGCTAACAGTACGTTTTTATTTATTTTTATACATACTGTGGTTATTTTACAATCTTTTTTATGAACTCCAATGTTTATTTCTTGAACAGGTACCAATGGTGCGACAAGACGTGTCCCACTCCCAGCATAATATTTAATTGTAGGTCCCCTAGGGCAGTCAGAGACCCAGGGTTCCCACTTTTGGGTTGACCCTCTAGTCACATCGCAATGATAATCCAGGCCAGGATGAATACGACTTAGTAACTATATCTATTAGGGGGCCAGGTTAGCTCAGTGGTTAACATAATCGCCTCTGGGCTGTTAGCCCAGGGTTCGATCCCCACCTGGCCCTCGTTTTGTTCACACGGGAGGTGAATAAATCCGCGTACCTCGTCCCTCGGAGAGAATGTTAAGCCGTTGGTCCCCAGCTTGTACGATGTCAGATACTCGTTAAAGATCCCTACTCAAAATATACCTGAGTTAGACAAAATTTAGGACACCCAATGTATAATCTGTAAAATCACCAAAAATTTATATAATATAACAATAATAATACGAGAGTATTATATTACACCTGTTTTGATCGTTGTGCTCCCTAGCCTTCCGGCCATTTACACCAAAAGATCAAATCAGAAAATATGGATCATGACCAAGATTCGAACCTGCAACCTTCAGAACTAAAGGCAACCACACTACCTGTTAGTCCACACCTGACTCATATTGTTGGAGCTTTTGATTTCCTGAAAGTGCATTTATTTGGTACGACATTTTCTTTGTATTATATTACACCTGTGTTGACCTTTATACGCACCAAGCCATATAATATATATTACATATATACTCGTATATAATATATATATATATATATATATATATATATATATATATATATATATATATATATTACACCACAAAATACTTCTATTATATGACCCCTAAAAGTCAATGTTGTTAATAATATGTCAATTTTAGAGTTAATAATCAAATAATAGTCTCGAATAGTTTCCCTTAATGATTAATATAAGAAACACCCTTGCAGGAGGAAAAAAATATTTAATACCTTAGTTAAGGAGTGATCTTTTGTTAGAGTTAAATTTAACCCAAACATTAGCTTATAATGCTCCGACTGTCATAATGCCCAGATTATAATATTTATATTTTCGCTTTATCGCTTTTTGTTGTTGCATTGTAACATAGTTCATTTGTACGGTTAATATTTATTAGTTGCTTATTTATTTAGTTTATTATTAACAAATAAGAAAGCTCTAATCTTTACATATCAAGGCAAATTATTTAAAAAAAAAAAATAAGAAAGTCACGTAAGATGAAACGAAAAATTTTTAACAATATAAACGTGGTAACACAGCTTATAAGTGATAAATATAGTTGAATTATAAAAACAAGGATAAATTATTGCATGAAGAAAAAAGATAAAAGAAAAGTATAATAGGATGAGAAAGCGTTGTTAATGAAATGAAAAGAATTAGATGTTTAGCTGAGAGAGGAGAGTCGAATGGGTGGACAAGAAAGAAGAAAGCTAGGCTAGAATAGAAACAGTCTTCTAGATTTAATAATACACAAGAAGAAAGGAAAGTACATTGGGGTAGGGTACTTTAATAAAGAAGTACTAATCATTGTGTTGTCATCTGTGGTTGTTAAACACTTGTTAACCTTGAAGCACGTTTCATCAGAAGGCAACCTTCTTCAAGGAAGGATATTTCTCACATCTAGAAGTATTGTGTAACACAATGCTAACACCTTTCAGTCAGGTAACTTTTGAAAAAAAAAAAAAGAATGAAACTGTCTATTATTATTTTAAGTTAAAGAATACAATGAAGTAACTTGTTTCTGCTAAATACACACAAACACACACACAACACACACACACACACACACACACACACACACACAGACACACCAACGCACACACTAAGAAAAAAACAAAACAAAAAACATGCCTACTGAAGGTCTCAAGCCTTCTGATTAACTCGGAGTCAAAATTTCCGAATCTATATAAATGAAATAATGATTTTGTCTGTACATTGCTTAGAACTGACTCATTTCAACTTTTCTTTACGTTTCATACATTGGAGAAACCGAATCCACCCTTAGAAAAATTTCTGTCGGTTTGTCTGTTTGTCCGCAAAACTTTGTCACATTGGATTAGTGATGAAGAAGCAGTTTATTATCTAATTGAATTTCTTGACTCTGAATTTATTTCTCCTGGACTGCCTGCTTATGAGTAAAAACTTAAAGTAGGAGCACCAATCATGTTGCAATTTAGTAGCAGTAACAAATTTCATGTTACGAAACATGAGTGCCCCAAAACTGTGCAACGGGACACGACTCTGAGTTCGTGCTCTACACAGATATGCCATAGAGGCGGACATAATGACTGGATGTGGTATTGGGGAGTCTGTGTGTATACCACACATACCATTGATTCCGAGCCACTGTCTGTTTCCGTTGAAATGATTGCAAAGTCCCGTCAGAGTCTATTTCGCAATGACGTTAACTAAGTCGCAAAGGGAGACTTTATCTAACGCAGGAATTCAAGTTAGCGAGACCAAGTTTTTCTCACATGGTCAACTATAGTTTACTTGCTCAAGAGTCAGAGGTTCCAACTGTTTTTTCTTCCGTGAACCTGAAGGACAGACAGCTAATGTGGTGTATACAGAGGCATTTGTTTAACACTGTACTAATAATGGTATTTTCTACTATTCTATAATTTCTAATTATAGTATTAGTATATATAATACTATAATTGATATTTTGGAATACCAAGTATAATAGAATTTTTGATTCCGTCAAAGACGGGTACGTTTGCTAGTAGTTTATATTTTTTTCTTTAAAAATAATAAAGAATGAAAAATATTAATAATAAAGATTAATGAAGGATCTTCCTTTAATAATAATAGCATTTTATTACCAATAGGACACAAAATACCGATATAATAAAAAAAATATAACAAAAGAATGTTTATATTTAAATATACACTCATGCCTCACTTTAACGGATTTCAGAGCAACGGACAAAATCTGTAGCTTTGTTTACAGCTGTGTCGGAACACATGTAGCTGTTTAGTCCGTGTTTTTCAACATTTTTGGTCCTGTTTTGTGTGTTGTTTTTGAAATAGTCAAAATTTTTTTTTTAACCAGGGGACCTTTAAACCCTTTAGAAAAGCTTAAAAGAATCAATTTAACAGTATCACAGAAGCTTGAGATGATTAAAAACTTGAAAAACAATAGTATCCGAAATTTCGGACAATCGCGAATATCGGAATATCCCTTTTAGAGGTATTCTATGCAATATTTAGCATAGATAGTTAACATATTTAACGTGCAAGAATAAATTATTACATGAAGGGTAGTCAACATAGCTGTTTAACATAGATAATATTGCATTATGTAATTAGTGTAATTAAAACAAAAACAATATAATCTCAACAACTCTTAAACTTTTTTTTACTATATTTATTGGTAACTCATCTTTCGGCAATGACGCCTCCTTAATAGCATAAAAGTGTGTAAATGATTGATTTTTATTTATTTTCGTTTTCTGATATTTTATTTCTTATTCTCCAATATTGAGAGAAATATGACCTTACAGAAATCGGTTGTAGTTAATACTAGTTTCTCTATAATAATTACGCTTCTTCCTCCGTATTTTTTTGTTTCAAAGTAAATATTTTACTAGTAGATATACTGGTTTTGCTTATACTAGATAAATTGCTTATTTTTGAAATAAGTACCAAATATGTTAGAATTTCGAAACAACAATACATTTTACATACTGAGCCATACTAGTTTTGTTCTTGAAATAGTCAACATTTTGTTTTTTTAACCTGGGCACCTGTAAACCCTTTAGAGAAGCTGAAAAGGGTCAACTTAACAGTATCACAGAAGTTTGGGTTGATTAAAAACTTGAAATACAGTAGTATACAAAAAATAATAACCCTATTACCAACATACATTATAATACTCTATCATATGAATATGGCATTTCATTGGTATCGAGCGGCTTATGTTGAATATCCAGACACCATTACGCTAAACATATTTCGTCTTGCGAGCTTTGTCCTTTTGTCTACATACACAATTACTGATTATAATAAAACTAAAGAAATTCTTTAATAACGTTAAAATTAAAATTTCCAGAAAATTCAATCTCTTTGCGGTGGTCCTTTAATAAGACCGCAATATATGGTACAAAGCCATATTAAAAACCACTACATTATCTCAACAACTATCCCAGAGAAATCTGTCTAATTTGAAAACCAGAAAGCAATTCAGCTACATTGCATAATGAAAAAAATTATTATAAAGTGAAAATAAAATAACGTTGCGGTAAATACATGTTAACATGCTATTAAGAAGAAACAATGTTTTTAATGACTCTGTGGTTAGTAGTAGGTCAACCTGTGCACATGGTGTATCTTCCTCATGCCATGGATATCTTCCACGCCATGATTCTAAGATTGAGTCTATCTATATAAATAAAAATAATGTTTTGTCTGTACATTGCTTAGAACTGACTCATTTAAATTATTCTTTAGGTTTTATACATTTGAGAAACTGAATATACTCTTAGAAAAATTGCTGTTTGTTTGTTTGTTTGTCAAAAATTTTTTCACATGTAAACTCAGCCAGCATAAGTCATAGCGAGCTAAAAATTTGACGGTAGATTTTTTTATGTCGAATTTAAAACCTAACATTTGAATAGGTTGGAAATTCAACGAAGCGAAGTTATAGACTATACAGGTATACCAACTAACAATACTTACTTGCTACAGTTTCAGGCACTTAAAACCTATATATTTTTTAAAAATAATTTTTTTTTATATTTTTCTTAAAGTATAGACGTAAAAATAATTTGAAATGAGTCAGTTCTAAGCAATGTGCAGACAAAACTTACATAGATATACAGGTATTTTTTGGTAGCAAGTAGGTATTGTTAGTAAATTTTAATTTCGTTTACGTTTATGATAATTTGTTCCTTCCCGCGTACTAAATAAGGAGTATGCGTAGAATAAAATCAAATTTGAGCTCAGTATCTAAAGCTGCAAAACATGATAGAAACTCCAGATCTAATGAGTTATAAACTGTACTAATAATGATATTTTCTACTATTTTATAATATCTAATAAATACCACGTATCATCTCTGAATGTTTGTAAAATATCCGTCAAAGACGGGTACACCTGCTAGTTATTTGTATTTGTTTATAAACCATGTTCTTATCGAACACCCATCCTTGGCATTTCTGCCCTTGGTCGACGTGCTGACCAGTAAGGATTGGCCACTTTGTGCTTGTTTGGAATTTGAGTGGTCTACTCTGTGGTGAATATTATCGGGCAGTCAAGTGGGCCACATCTGTTGTTAAATACACCTGCTACATTGCCAAGTACTCGAATTAATGAAATAATTCTCTATACTAATAAACTAGAGTTAATCATAATCTAAGACCCCAGTGTTCTAATACTAATCAATTCGGTATTGTGAAAATGTACTTCTAGTCTTTGAATAGTCTTGAACATAAAAAATCTTTAAGGATAAGCGTTGCAAACAAACAACAGTATAGAGTGAGTTTAATTTTCCGTTGTTCCATTTCCTATACAAATCCACCTCATTTTTATCACCACATCAGACCTTTACTTGTAATTTCTTGATATTTTCACAACGTTTTTGTTTTGTAAGCCTCACTTACAACGTTTTCATCTTTTAGCGTTGTTCTAAAGACGAAAATTATGGCTCATTTATTATTTGGCACCCATTTTAGTAATGGGCGAGCCACATTACTTATATATTTTCAAAACTTTCGACAAATAATTAATCTTCTTTAGGGATATACAAAACTTTTTTTTTTAAAAGAAGTCAAATGAACTTTTAATTTTGATATTACACACTTTTGAACTGATTAGTGGTAGGTTATATCACATAGAGTGCTTCCAACTTCAACGTCATTATATTTACTAAAAATATATAGGTATGTATATAACTGGATTTGTAATCATTTATATTGGATTAAATAATGCGGCTTTAGTGGTTTATATTTAAATATAAATTATATCACAAAACTTGTTTTAGATTTTACTATTTGAAAGCAGAACTCGTCTCCGAGGACCATTTATGTTCTTTCTGCTTTCCCCATATTAATTAGTAGATTTCATTTTCACCTAGTAACCGAGTAACTGATAAAATACCTCCGCTGATCACTCGTATAAAACTATTTTCTTCTATCAGTATTTTGAAGGTTTGTTTTTTTAATTTGAAATTAATAATTTACGCTGATGTAATTGACAAGCATTGATGGGGCAAGTTTCCCACAATGCCTGTTCAACTGCTCTGCCTTTGAGAGGTGGAAGGCCGGCTCTCGGCTGCCCAAGGCATTAGCATGCCCAACAAGGTTATGCCCTCCTTCCTAACCAATTAGTGGTATTGTGGTGGTCGCATTGAAAGCCATTTCATGCCAATGCCTAGTTTTTGTTCAAAACTCAAGAAGAAGATCAATTGTTTTTGAACCAACTTCTTAGCAGATGGAAAAATTCTTTTGGTTACCTTAAGAAAACCACTCATAACATCGTAACAAAAATTTTACACTGCCAGCAAAACTTTTCTTTTTATTTAAAAAAAAATCATTATTTAACTTCTTTAATCCAAAATATAATACAATAATGAATATAATTTTTTTATAATTTATGCCTATAAGTTTACGGTGATTACACATTACCACCTAATGTTATAGATAACAACTAAACAACGTTTAGTCAGTAAAAAACGACGGATATTTCCAATTTGAAATTCACGAAATTCTACTACATCAACTAGTAGAGTACTACGCAAAGAAAAAAGAAGACGAAGAAAAAACTTTCACTTGGTACTCGATCTGACGGCCCATTAACCTTCTGACATTTTCAAACCCAGCAACCCAAATTGATTTCATTTTTAAACCATTCTAAATGTGGTATCAACTGGAAGTACATTTTTATTTATAATATACAAAACAAAATATAGTTCAAATCATTCCAAACTGCTTCATCCGTGAATGTTTTCCTTTTGTATTGGGGGATAACCTAGTGACTTCATGAACTTTACAAGGGAATGTCACAACACATGGCTTATATCTGAGACTTTGATCCACACTAGACAGCTAACTTGTAAATCTTTTATTATTTCTAATTCTTTCTATCATTTGTATTTCTTTCATATCACCAAAGTTAAATAATCATGTATTATTGATTATTTAGGCTTCACAGCTGGGTGACTTTTACACAGTTATAAATAACAAGCATTTGATATGTCAGAGATTTGAAAGAAAAAACTATATCGTTGAAAAAGCTTTGATAAAATGATTACCAATGTCTACACTAATATATAAAGAAAGACCGGTCACGACTGACTGACTCTTAAACTACTGATGCTTGAAACATTAAATTAAGACAGTGAATTCATGTTTCAAGACCTAACCAAGCAAATATTAAAACAGAACCCCGTTCATTGTCAAATTCTATAGTTTTACCATATCATACCAAGTCATTAGACTCTCTTCCTGTTAATAGTTGTAGTTCATGTACTCATATTTAATTAGTAGGAATCATATATGCAATTATGTAGACATCGTTAAATTAGTATTACTTATTACATTAAATGTTATATATATATTATATATATATATATATCTTTATAAATAAAATAATGATTTTGTCTGTACATTGCTTAGAACTGACTCATTTCAAGTTTTCTTTACGTTTCATACATTGGAGAAACCGAATCCACCCTTAGAAAAATTTCTGTCGGTTTGTCGGTTTGTCGGTTTGTCCGCAAAACTTTGTCACAGGTAAACTCAGCTACCATAAGACATATAAAGCTGAAACTTTTACAGTAGATTTGTGTAGGTCTAACTTAAAATATAGGCTATGAATTGATTGGAAATTCAACGTAGAAGTGAAGTTATGGACGTTTAACGCAAAAATGTTTGTCACAAGTAAACTCAGCCACCATAAGACATAGTGAGCTGAAACATTGACACTGGATTTGTGTGTGCCTAACTTAAAATATGGGCTCTAAATAGATTATTAATTCAGTACAGAAGCGAAGTTATGGGGCTTTTAGCTGTATTTTCCTAACTTCACAGACAAGTTTGTTTTGAAAATACACAGGTGTGGCAAGTAGGTATTGTTAGTTGATTTTAATTTCAATTGAGCATATGAATATATTGCGTATTTGACATCATTGAAATGGTGTTTCACAGAGTTAAGGATGTACTATCTATTGAGAATAAATGTTTTGTAAACGAGCAATTCTCAACTCTTAATATGAACAGGGAGGAAAAATCAACAAACAAGTTCTTACGCTATATGAAGCCGAGGAAAGAACTTACAAGTCAGTAAAGAGATTGGATTAGTGACGAAGAAGCATTCATTATCTAATTGAATTTCTTGACTCTGAATTTATTTCTCCTGGACTGCCTGCTCATGAGTAAAAACTTAAAGTAGAGCACCAATCATGCTACAATTTAGTAGCAGTAACAAATTTCATGTTACGAAACATAAGTGCCCCAAAACTGTGCAACGGGACACGTCTCTGAGTTCGTGCTCTACACAGATATGCCATAGAGGTTGACATAATGACTGGATGTGGTATTGGGGAGTCTGTGTGTCTACTTCACATACCATTGATTCCGAGCCACTGTCTGTTTACGTTGAAATGATTGCAAAGTCGGGTCAGAGTCTATTTCGCAATGACGTTAACTAAGTCGCAAAGGGAGACTTCATCTAACGCAGGAAGACAAGGTAGCAAAACCAAGTTTTTCTCACATGGTCAAATGTAGTTTACATGCTCAACGGTCAGAGGTTTCAACTCTTTCTTCTACCATGAACCTGAAGGACAGACAGCTAATGTAGTGTATAAGCTGGAGGCATTTGTTTAACACTGTAGTAATAATGGTATTTTCTACTATTCTATAATTTCTAATGACATTTTGAAATACCAAAAATGACGGAACTTCTGATTCCTCCGTGGTATAGCCGAAAGGCAATAGGCACACGGCAATAAACCAAAACAGGAACTTCTGATTCCGTCAAAGACGGGTACGTTTGCTATGTATTATATATAACTGTCAACTTTTTTTTAATTTAATATTTGCTTAATAAATACACTGGTAATAATGTAAGGTATGGGACCAGAGTAGCCCAGTGGCTTGCGTGATCGCCGATGACAGTAGTGCAAATGTATTATAAATAAATGTAACAAACAAATATTTTTTTGAATTTAAAATGTGGATAATATAAAAGATGGTAATAAAGTAAAGGGATCTAGCCAGGGTTGCCAGTAGCTTGCTTGCTCGCCGATGACAGTAGTGCAAATGTATTATAAATAAACACAACAAAAATATTTTTTTTTAATTTAATATTTGCGTAATATAAACACTGGTAATAAAGTAAGGTATGGAACCAGAGTAGCCCAGTGGCTTGCGTGCTAGCTTTTGACTGGGAGCACGTTAATTAGAACTAACTCATTTCAAGTTTTCTTTACGTTTCATACTTCAGAGTAGCCACATGTACCCTTAGAATAATTTCTGTCTGTCGGTTTGTCCACAAAATATTGCTACCATAAGACAATAAAGCTGAAACATTGATTGTAGATTTGTGTATGTCTAACTTAAAATCTAATCTTTGTATACAGAGGCTTTTTTTAGCACTGTACTAATAATGGTATTTTCTACTATTCTATAACTTCTAATTGTAGTATTAGTATAATACTATAATTGATATTTTGGAATACCAAGTATAATAGAATTTTTGATTCCGTCAAAGACGGGTACGTTTGCTAGTACTATATATATCTTTTAATACTTAATATTATGTTAATATTAATTCAATAACAAGATATATATATTAATATAAATGAAATAAAGAAACGATCCAAACCGGACAGAAATAACTGAAATAAACAACACATAAAAAAGAAAACATTTACCAGGATCAATATTTCGAAAAAAAATCGTCATCAGGAAGAGATTAGAAGAGAAAAAGAAGAAGCACGTTCGTTCAAAACGGACGATGGAAAGTGAAGTTGTTTTTTTTTCAGTTATATATATATATATAAAATATTGTATGCATAAATATTTCCTATATGTATATATATATATATATATATATATATATATCAATGATCAAACCACAATAAGAAATGGGAAAACAAGACTAAGATCTTTCAACCGTAACAAGCGGTCTTCGTCAGAGTCAAAAACCCAACTGACTTGACAACAGAGTCAAACCACAATTTCTTATTGTGGTTTGATCATTGATTGTTGTTTCACGTGTTTATGTGAAATCTTTTTATATATATATATATATATATATATATATATATATATGTGTGTGTGTGTGTTCATAAAAATATCGACTGTGAAGTAGAAACCAAATAAAAGTTAATCAGGACGCGGTCAGTTCTTCAGGTTCAAATTAAACACTCATTCCCAAGGTATCGTTTTTTTAATTAAAACCTTTTTCATAGGGAAAGTATAAATTTTTGAAACAAAAAGAACTTAAGTATTACATTCGAGATTTTTTTTTAAAAAAAAAAAAAGAAAACAGTTTGTTAAAATAAAAACCAAAACGTTGGCAATAAGAATTTCATATTAACCTACAGAACTAACTTAAACTTAATGAAATTTTATTTTTTTGTCTATTTACCGGTCGATACTTTTATCAATATAAGAATAGCGTTAGTGATTTTAAGCTAATTAGTCAATTAGGAAGTGAAATATGACAGGACGCGCTAAGTGTTCGTCACTGGCGCAGGTTACTTTTATTACTCTCTCACTAACCCACTATGGTACCTACCCTAATAATCACCTACTCCCACTTCATTGAATTACCTTTAAAACATACTTAGAAATTCTGTAAATTTATTTTGTTTCTTTTAAATTTCAAATCTGTAATAGATTTAGTTCTGTAAAAGCAAATGATAGTCCATGAAGGGCGCGAAAGGTCGTATATTTGTCTTTTCTGATTGTTAATTGATATAGCAGTTTTTATTTATTTTTAGTTCTTTATGTCGACCCTAACAGGCGAAGTGAATGCTTCTTGCCAGCTTAATTCGGAAACTAGAGAATACCCGGAGATAAATAATATGGATACTTGAGGACAAGTACAAAAGGATAGTCAATCCAGAAGCTGTTGCCAAGTTTAATTCATTCTGAGGTAAAATGGATAAACAAACAAAAGTCTCCACACAAATGAAGTTTTATTCAACAACAACAACGCATTTCGAACACTTTGTGTTCATCATCAGGAAGACACCAAGGATGTGGTGCTGAAGGGTTGGTCCAGTGAAAACAACTTGGTGTTGTTAAATAAAACTTCATTTGTGTGGAGACTTTTGTTTATTTATCCATTTTACCTCACAATGAGTAAATACCACACAATTACGGATTACACAAGTAATGATATAAGTTTAATTCAATATATATATATATATATATATATATATATCACTCAAAATTTTCGAAAAAAACAATCCAAACTGGACGCAAATCAGCTCTAAAAAGAAGAAAAGCAACACACAGAGAAAAAGATACACTTATGACGGTCACAACTTACTTGAAACTACCTTTGTAAATAACATCCTTGAGAATGGTCGATGAAGACCGAAACATGTCGGTGTACACGGATAAAAATTTTGGAGAAATGATGTATCTTGTCCCAAATTTATGGAAGCCAGAGGTCAGAAAATTTGAAAAATTAATTCGAAAATGTGTTAAAATGGAAATAGGCATAGGTTTTAATAGAACATGTACAAATGAAGGCCTGCTCCCCAAATATACGAATATATATATAATATATATATATATATATATATATATATATATATATAGTTCAATATAGAAAAAGAAACAAAGAGAAATCAAAAAACACACTTACAGTCTCTAATTTTCGGTTTGAACCGTCTTCAGGAGAGATAAGAGAGGGAAACCAAGCGCACTGGTTCGGTTGGGGTCTCCAACCGTCTCTCAACCAGTGCGCTTGGTTTCTCTCTCTTATCTCTCCTGAAGATGGTTCAAACCAAAAATTAGAGACTGTAAGTGTGTTCTTTTGACTTCTCTATGTTTCTTTTTCTATATTGAACTATATTTGTCCGTTTTGGATCGTATTTCCAACGAAAAAGTATATATATATATATATATCAGGATAGACTGTAATGGAGCGGAACAAGGCATAGATTGCTGTATAGGCTGCAACTGCTAGATAACTGTGACGTATCATTCCTGCAATAGTATTCAACCGTATTTCTTAAACTCACTCGAAAAGGAGAACGGAGTTCCGCACGAGTTGTCTTCACTTGAAAGAAATTTCTAACAATAACAATACACGGAGATCATTGTTCTGTAAAAAAAAAAAAAACATAACAAAGTTTTTTTGATTCTATCATTGGTTTTAATATTTTACGTTATGAACAGTTCTATGTGTAAATCAATCAACACTATTCTAATAAAAAAAGGGGTTCATAAGAACCTCTCAACCCGTCATCTCATACAATAATACACAGCAGGACACATTTATACCTAAATGTATTACACCATTAATACATCGGATTCATTTTCGTAGCATTACCTCTAAACATTAATGAAAATTACATAAAATCATACGTGTAATACGATCAAATTTATCCTTCCACATATTTGAATACATACTTTACTTTCATAGCAGTAAGAATGTTATATTCATTAAATACCCAATTATAATTTCTAAAACATTTAATATACATTTAATTAATTATATTTTGCTGGATTTCAATAAATGAAAAACATTTGCCGGTTCAAAATTCTTGATTCATTTGAATGGTGTACTAATTATACATTATTTCTTTTATTCTTAGTTACATAATGGTTGTTAATCACAAATAAAGCGTGCACTTTCTGATCTACTCCATCTTCAAGAGAGTAACTGAGAGTTATCCTATATTTAAACTAAACACCCACTATTCCTATTAAATATTTATTGTAAGATGCGAAATATTTTATAAAAATTACAATTTATTCTGAAGTAAATACAATAAATAAAGACAATTCTTTATTTAAATGTATGCATATTATTATTACCACTGAGGTTAGTATGATTTATATTATTAATATGGCAAACCGTCATACTTCGTAAGGTGATCTTGGAGTCGTTGGAGCGCTTTCGGTCTCGTTGTCCATCTTTGATCGCAACTCTAAGAGTAACGTCCGAAAGCGCTCCAACGACTCCAAGATCATCTTACGATGTATGACGGTTTGCCATATTAATAATATAAGTACTTTACTTCTCACATCTATTTATTTTATATTTCTACCATCATTGTCTTTTAATTTAGTCTCATGTAAATTTCTTTACGATTTTGAAAAAGTCCGTGAATCTATCAAGGGTTGAAAAGACATGGTCTTTCGTTCAAATATTTCTAATATTTTATGTTTTTTTTTTTTTTGGCTAGGAAGGGCACCGAGTTTCTATTTTGTCAGCTTTATGATTATTTATCAATAAATAATTAGCAAGACTGGAATTAATGTTTTTGTATTTAAAACACAAATATGTCGTTTATAACTCTACCTCAAAGTGTCATCAGTCTGTCCAACGTAATATTTTCTACAACCCTTAAAAACGAATAATTGATAAAAGGAATAATTTAATAAATACATGACAACTTTCAGTTTATTGAGAGGCCAAGTTAGCTCACTGGATAACGTACTTGCTTCTGAACTGGTAGGTCCAGGATTCGATACCCACCTGGCCATCGATTTATTCACACGGAAGGGGAATAAATCTGAGTACGTCGTCCCTAGGAGAGGACGTTAAGCCAACGTCGGTCCAAAGCTGGATACCAGTCAGGTATCCAGGTATCAGGTAACGTACTTTAAAGTACGATGTCAAGTACTCGTTTTAAAGATCCCTATTCTAAATATACTTGAGTTAGGTAAAATTGAGAACTCTCAATGTACAATTACCGATCAAACAAAAATTCTGTGAAGGGTTGAAATTTTTATACCGGTAAAAAAAAAGTCAGTTTATTAAGAGGAAAGCTGAGCAATATTTCAAATAGATCTAGTGAGGAGGGGAATTTACAAGATAGTAAAATATTTTTTAATTTTTACTACCAACCTCTATGGTACCAACAATAATATTATTAAGTTTATAAAATCACCTTAGCAACATACATCATGCAGCAAGTTAACTTCTATCCGGTGTCAGTTCAAATGTTCCACTTTTAGAAGTTGTCTTTTATAAATTCTTCTTTATTTGTTAATAAATTATTGGTTAAAAGGTTTCAAATGACCAAGAGCGGTGGACTCCTATAAGTGCATAACAAGGCGTAACAATGGAGTTAAATGAAGGTAATATTTATAGGGCATTGTCTGGAGGGTGGGCTGTCATTAGGCGGGCATACGCAAGGCGTCTATTATGGTATGATTAGGTTAGTCAGTGACTAGGATCATTCTAACATAAATTCATTGATAAGCCTTTTATATGAGTTTTGAATACAATAATATATAGCAGTAGTTTAAAGCAAGAATTTATAAAAACTGATTGAAACAGACAACAGAGGCAAGCGCAGAGTTAGAAACTTATATAAACATAATCTACAATCACAAAAAGGAAAGAATAACTCTATATAATTCAAGTAAGTGTTGCAGTATTTTAAACGTAATGCCTTGGATCTAATCTAGCATGGGAAAGATATAAATGACGAACTGGTTTAGGAATACGGCTTGCAACATTGTACCAAAAACTAGACAAACAATTCAGCATATACTGGAATGATATCCACCACTTTTTTAATTTCTTATTAACTTGCTATAAGTAAATGTAGTATTAAAAAATAATTGACTTCCACTTTTTGACGTTTTACATGGTTTGATGTCTCATGAGTTCATTTTTATGAAAGTTTTTCGATGATATCTATGTATGTGTGTGATGGAATGCTAAAAATATCTAAAAGTATGTGGATACTCTACTGATTACATATTAGTAACTATGAAAAAACTACTTCCAGATTGACTGGCTTTACACATTTTGGTGCCCCATGAGTCCATATTCATGACAATTTTTTCTGTTGATATCTTTCTCATCTCTCTCTCTCTCTCTCTCTCTGTATGTGTGTGTGTTTGTGTGTAATAACAACACACTTGTATAATAACAAGTTATTTTATTTTTTTTTAGTTCATTTAGCTCTCTGATGATCTTGTAACGAAAGGTCTTAGAGCATTGTTTCTATTATATATTTGTTTATTGTGGTTGTTTAATTCATATATATATATATATATATACATATATAACTTTAAATTACACAAAGCACGACACAAAAAAGAGACTAAAAAGAACACTTACAGAATTCAATATTTCGAACTGTTGTTCGTCATCAGGAGAGTAGACTGGAAGAGAGGACGAAGTGAGAGAGATCTCCCCACGTCGAAGAACGGAGCGTGAATCATATATATATATATATATAGAGGTGTATAATGTAATCGGGATTCGGTCAATTTTCGAGGATCAAAATCAAACTCTCAATGCCGATGTTTCGGTTTTATTTAAAACCTTTTTCATAGGCAGAAGTCAGAATTTTTGAATCAGAAAAATGATGAAATTTACATTATATAAAATGAAGTAACAATAGATAGTTAGTGAACTAACATCTTAACTGGTCAAAAACTTGGACCAGACTGACAAACTTGGACAGTCTGGTCCAAGTTTTTGACCAGTTAAGATGTTAGTTCACTAACTATCTATTGTTACTTCATTTTATATAATGTAAATTTCATCATTTTTCTGATTCAAAAATTCTGACTTCTGCCTATGAAAAAGGTTTTAAATAAAACCGAAACATCGGCATTGAGAGTTTGATTTTGATCCTCGAAAATTGACCGAATCCCGATTACATTATACACCTAACGGTTATATTACATTATACATTACATTATATTACATTATACTATCTAACGGTTGATATATTATTGAATTTGTTATATATATATATATATAATTAAAGTTACAGCTAGAGAACACAAGAAAAAGGACGAACACTCACGAATCTCGATTATTTCGGCGTCTTGCCGTCTTCAGGAGAGTAGAAAGAAAGAAAATAAAATAAAAGGAGAAAGAATGAAGGAACGGAGACGTAAATGCGTCCACTGGCCGATGTAAACTCGGCCAGTAAAGTAAGTTTACATCGGCCAGTGGACGCATTTACGTCTCCGTTCCTTCATTCTTTCTCCTTTTATTTTATTTTCTTTCTTTCTACTCTCCTGAAGACGGCAAGACGCCGAAATAATCGAGATTCGTGAGTGTTCGTCCTTTTTCTTGTGTTCTCTAGCTGTAACTTTAATTATTTGTCCGTTTGGACCGTCTGATTTCAATTTCAATTCAAAGTATATATATATATATATATATATATATATATATATATATATATATATATATAAGAGAGAGAGAGAGAGAGAGAGAGAGAGAGAGTAAAGAGATCAAGGATAGAAATAAAAGTAAAAAGGAAATCCAAGAAGTAATTTTCTTCAGGGTAACATAATACAGGAAACAAATATAAAACGTAAGGTTAAATAATGACATAAGAAATAAAAAAGGATATTAAACAGAAAAGGAAGTATAAACCTATTTTCCTCTCCCTCACTGTATTATATGCTTTCATTGTTTTATACTTTTAATTAACCTTCTGTTTTAATATTTGTTCACCCTTTTCTGTTGAACTGAAGATATTCCCATCTTGTATTCCTTTTCACTTCAATTCATACGTTTGTTTCCTTTCATGAATTCTTATTCTATTTATAATGTTATGAATATATATTATAAGTTTCTTTTAAACTCATCAGTCACTTGTTCAACTCCTATTTCGATAAACCCCTTATACAAACAAAATTGTTTCCAAACATCCAATGTCTCAGTCAGAAGATCGCAAATGCCCAGACTGCGGTACACTTTAATAAAACAAATCTTCAGAAAGACCTGCTATATATCTCCTTTAATATAAACTTACATATATATTACTTTTATATATAAATATATTGAATGCTTTCCTTATCTAGACCACATATATTTAACACTATTTTTCTTTTTTTATCGAGGTTTAGTCTAGCTTCAAAAATACAACACTTTTAAGCCGACGTTTAATCTATATTTGTAGACATCTTCAGGGCTACATCAATACAGAATTTAATTACATTAACATGAAAAGTAATTATATTACATTATTTAATTAATATATATATATATATATATATATATATATGTACCTTGGTTTTTACCTTGCTTCCTTACAATAGAAAAATACCAAGGTATTTACCTTGCTTCCTTATAATAGAAAAATACCAAGGTATTTACCTTGCTTCCTTAATATAGAAAAAAAAACAAGGTAATTATGTATATTAATTAAATAATGTAACATAATTACTTTTCATGTTATTGTAATTAAATTCTGTATTGATGTAGCCCCTGAAGATGTCTACAAATATAGATTAAACGTCGGCTTAAAGATGTATTTTTGAAGCTAGACCAAACCTCGATAAAAAAGAAAAATAATATACAGTGGTACCTCGGTTTTCGACCTCCTCACTATTCGAACAATTCGGTTTTCAACCAAAACATTCGAGCTAAAAATGCTTCCGAATTCGAACAGATTTCGGTGTTCGAACACTCGGGCTGGGAACCGAAAATAGCCGAGTGGAGCCGAAACGTACGCAGCGTCACCCTGTATACCATCACACCGCTGTTCAAAAGGTATGTAAATGAGATACAAAATGGTTTATATTTCTACTTTTTTTTTTGTTTATTCTATATTATGTACACATTTAGGTCCTTAATGTTGTTTAGATACACGTTTTCTTAATTTTTTTAGGTATTTTTCTTTGGATAAAACGGATTAAAATACTTACCTTTGTTTCTTATGAGAAAAAATGTTTCAGTTCTAGAACAAATCGGATTTCGACCAACAAACTCGAACGAATTATGGTCGACAACCGAGGTACCACTGTCAATATATTATTAAAGAAATACAAGAATATACTCGTATAATAAAGAAAAATCGCAATAGAAAAAGGAATCAGAAAAAATTATACATGTTCTGAGATGTTTTGTTTCATGTCATCAAGGCGACTAAGATGATGCGTCAGAACATTTATCATCTTTTTTTAAGAGGGGGGGGGGGCTTATTTATATATGCTTTAGATGATAAGTATGAAATAAATTTAGAATCTATGATATTCTGGTTCAAATAAGACTCTCAAATCTGATACTTGCTAAGTGCAGTCCTATGGGGTAATTGAATGTTGATGAAAACTGTTTATTAATGGAATATTGATCTACAAAAACATGAACAGTGGTAAACACAAATCAACCAACCGGATATAAATGATAACACACAGTGCACAGCTTGCAGAACAGAGCTCTCAGCGTACATTTGCTGATACAGTATTGTCTGTGATTATGAATATATTTTATAAAAGAATTAATTTAGTATACAATTAACTGCTAAAGTTGTAAAAATAAATTTGTGTCCAATAATTATAATGAAAGATATATAATAAAATAATTAAAAAAGGCGAAAACCGTATATTTATTAAAATGAATAATATAAATAAGAATTACTAATCATAGTGGCTAGTGGCATGATTAAGGCATGGCTCAATAAGAAAACAAAAAATGTGGAATGAAAGTTTGAAAACTCTGTTCTAGGGAAGATTAGGCACGGCGAAGTCGTGTCCAACGTTTATGACTTATTGTTCAGAGATAAAAGTTCAAAGCTGAGGGCTTGTGTTGGAGAATCTCAAAGGCAGGGCGTGACAGGAAATGGCTAAGTCAGTCAGAGCAGAGAGAGTTTCAAATAACGACATAAACACTGTTCATCTCCTGAGGAATTCAACATTGGTTAATCAAGGTGAAGGATCAGTGAAAGTCATGTCAATTCTAGAGTATAGCTGCTATGTTGCTGTTTCTTGCACAAACAGGTTGCGAAGAAATCCGTCTTCTTAGAGCATATTAAAGGTTGTTTTGATTTTAACTTGTATTTATAGTGTTATTCCATAAACAAAGAGCGACATTAGCGATGGCACGTGGTGTCACTCGTCCAAGCACAAATTTTGCATAATATAAAGGAAAATGGTGTATTGAACATGGCTGTAACAGCTGGTCCTGACTAAAGAGTTATATTTAGAAAAAAATATTTAAGCAAAGAAACCCGATTTGTTTTAGTATTAGCTTATCTGAGATGCTCAAGCCTCTTGAATTGGTTTCAACCGAAGTATTGAACATATATCATGATTGGCGCAAATTTATACAGTTCTCTTCTAACCAAGAGGGAGCCAGGTTATCCCAGTGGCAGTGAGCTCACCTCTGGCCTGGTAGACCCGGAGTTTAATACCCACTCTGGCCTTACGTGAAAGAATTTGAGCACGTCATCCCTCGGAGAGGTTGTTAAGCCTGTTTTGACATTAGCGATCCCAATGCTTTCGGACATTACACAAAGAGATGTTATGCAGTCGGTACCGAACCTGTATGATGACAGGTACTAGTTAAAGATCCCTACTCTAAATACACTTGAGTTAAGCAAAAAGTAGTACTCCCAATGTGGAATGTTCATTGTGTGGTATCATACAGAGCCTACATATACTATATGTAGTATAGTATAAGTTCGGCCTACATATACTATATCTCGTGGAACTGACATTGAGCCGAACCGAACCTAACGAAGAAAAGTTGGTATTTAAATTTCATTATGTTCAGTAAATTACAGCATTAGATTATGGTATTATAACGTTATCATCAGTATTAACAATTCAATCTGCAACATAACAATAAAATCGTAGGACACACACGAATAATAGTAAATATATGAAAAAATGTTTTCTGCTACCAGAAATTACCAAAAACCGTCAACAACTCAAACTAGATTTCTTTTTGCATAATTACTATACTTTACTTAAGTGGTAAGGTAAAATAAAAAATAATCATAAAATAAAGTGGATTTGGGCCACTTTTAAACTTTTTGACCGATTTACCTAAATTGGACTTCGAACTTTGGAAATTGGACTTAAAAAAGGTAAAGGAAGCTTACATAATGGAGAGGGCCTCAGTGTTCTGACTGAGGCTCGCTGCGTCACACAATTCTCAGCACTGCTATGAAAATGACTAATGAATATAGGTTTTGTTGCGTAATCTTGTATGTATTGTACATTGTACAAGAGTAAAATCTTTCCGGTACGTTTTCATCTAGAGAGTGTTGAATGGAATAGTAAAGGATGGCTATTAAAGAGGAAGCGAGGAGGGAGAGTAGAGGGTGTGGTCGAGGGAGTGACAGGCAGCAGCAGGTGTAAGCAGAGAGAGAGAGAGAGAGGGAGAGAGAGAGAGAGTGGAGAAAGTGAATGACTCAGAGGTGCATACCTCGAGTGCCAACGGCCAGCCGACTTACCTACTTCCCAGGTCGACCTGCCACTCCTGCAGAGGCATGTAGAGCGACGTGCACCTCGGCACTGGCTTGCCCAGCTTAAGGCTTCACTAGCCGACAGGCCAAACCAAATACCAAGACAAATCAGTCCTTAGACGCCATCTGCCTATGTCCCCAACAACAAATCCCAAAATATGACATAATTTACCTCAACATCAAGATGATTTTGAATTAATTCTAATTACTTAACAATCGAAGCAAAGCTTAACCTCTACATACACAAGTAGATAACAAAAATATATAAAACCATTAGTTATTTTAAATTATTATAAACTTCGTATTTTTGCCACTTTACTCGAATACTTTCGGAATAACTCACTCTTCACAGAGTGACAACGAGAAAAAGACAATCATCGCCTCGAGTGAAATGGAAAAAATACTTGTTGGCATTTTAATGTTCAGCGGTCAGTCACTCAAAGGATAAGTGAACTTCTTTTACACATTAAGACAATCATAATCAGCATGTAGAGGTTTCATTGACCATATCAAAATTAACAGTTATTATCAACATTTTACTACCATCTGTTTAATATCTATAATTAGCTTACATATTATATGTTAAACTTTTATCCAGAGTATAAAAGTTAGTTTCAAACTATTTTAGAACTATTTTCTAAGGTTTCGATACTAAAAGAAAATTTTCTATACTTCTATATAGCTCTCAAAACGGTCATCTTGCTTGCTTATCGACTTTCCCACAACAATGTTGCCAACTACTTCAAGTGAGTGAAAAAATACACTAAAATAAGCTACTTCCTCTCTTTCTACTAGACTTAAACTTTGTAGTCATCCTTTTTTGTTACAGCGTTGTCAACACACCCATAGGAAGAAATTGAGGCTTTCTTTTAAGAAATTTGAAACAATATAAAATACATTAGATATTTATAAAGATATAAAAATACAATAAAAGGAACAGTTTCTCTTAATTTTTTTTTATATGATTCGTTTTAGAGGTAAATTTCTTTAATACAAAGCTATTTAAATAATACAAAGCCATGAATCTGGCTTATATGTATATATGAAAAAGAAACATAGAGAAATCAAAACAACACACTTTCAGTCTCTAATTGTCGGTTTGAACCGTCTTCAGAGAGATAAGAGAGGGAAACTAAGCGCACTGGTTCAGAGACTAGTCCAGAGACCAGAGACCAGGTCTCTGAACTAGTGCGCTTGGTTTCCCTTTCTTATCTCTCTTGAAGACGGTTCAAACCGAAAATTAGAGACTGTAAGTGTGTTTTTTTGATTTCTCCATGTTTATTTTTCTATATTGAACTATATTTGTCCGTTTTGGGTCGTATTTCCAACGAAAAAGTATATATATAGTGGTACGGGCATAGACAGCGCATTGTATAATGGGCAGTTCTGCGAGATTCGGCTGTTGAGACAGAACCGGTCGCCTCCCTGACTCGAGCAGCAGTCGAGAAAGTCCTGACGCGGCTGTCGATTACAGGCTGCCAGCGCAGCTCTCATAATCACCTTAAAACACCTTCTGAATACATTTCATTGAAATCTAACAGGTTTTCATTTAAAACCCATTACGGGCGAGTGCGTGTTTTTTTTTCAAGGACTCTTTAACATACCTGTTTAATATGAAAAGCAGCCCTACAAACTTGATTTATTACCTTCGCCTAGAATAATCTACAGTCTAGACTAGTGCTTCACCATCTGTTATTAATAGCAACCATTAAAATAATAATTCTTAATGAAATAATGAAACATAAAGAGAAAAACCAGATATAACTCCAAACGACTTTCATGTACCTCATAATGAAACATAATAATAAAAATGATCATAATGAAACAAGTGATGGCAATTAATGAAACAAAAAGCCACAGGAAAAAAACAACCACAAGAAGAATGAGGCCTTTCACACTATGTCATCAGAGAGTGACTACATATTAAATACAAAAGAGGTTAAAACAAGTTTACAGAGGAGCATAAGGGAAGGTATGAGGACAGGTAATAAAAATACAGAAACTAAAAAGGATTAGCTAAAAAAGGCAAAAGAAAGATAACTTGGGTTACAGAGGAAGACCACCAGTTTGATTAGAGTTGATATTATTCAATTGCGCATTACCAAGAGGTCCAATTTGTTTAACAATACCCTAAATTAAACCGTTATCTAACTTATGGAGGACTGGGCTGCTGTTTGAGGGTTTCTAAATTATTTTTAATCGAAGCACTTTCAACTAATATATCTTTTCAAAATATAATATATATGAATGAAACTTAATTGGGTATTATATAATTATTGATAGTGCTACAGGGGTTGTTAGTTAGAATTAAAGAAGAACCTGCCCTCATGCCTTCTGAATTCCCTTCCTCATTGGACTGGTTTCCTCTCTTGTATTAAAGTATAATAACCTTAGCTCAACCCGTATGTACATATATATATATATATATATATATATATATATATATGTACATATATGTATGTTGGGTTTTGGCTCTGACGAAGACCGCTTGTTACGGTTGAAAGATCTTAGTCTTGTTTTCCCATTTCTTATTGTGGTTTGACCATTGATTGTTATTTCACGTGTTTATGTGAAATCTTTTTATATATATATTGTAAACTGGAAAACGATCCAAAAGGGCAACAAACGTTTCACGATGAATCACAAACACATAGCTAAGGAACAAACAGACTTAGTGGCTCTAATTTTTGGTTGAACCGTCATCAGGAGAGTTGAGATAGGGACACCAAGCGGACTTATGAAGCGACGGTTGGAGACCCAAACACATAAGAAATCAGAAAAAAAAACTATGATCTTCCAACCATAACAAGCGGTCTTCGCCAGAGTCAAATTATGAGTCTGACGAATATAACAAGACTGCTTGATAGGTTGAAAGATTAAAGTCTTCTTTATGTGTGTGTGTGTGTGTGTGTGTGTGTGTGTGTGTGTGTGTGTCTGTGTGTGTGTGTGTGTGTGTGTGTGTGTGTGTGTGTGAAGGCAATTTTGAACTGACATAGATCTTTCTTGCAGTCATAATGAACGCAAACGAAACTATAGTGAGATCAAGGAGAATTCTTTGTCCTACTTTGATGAAATATACGTTAACCACAAATGCAAACCACATCTGTGGTCTGCAGCAAGTTCATACGACTTTTGTATATCCCACTTTTCAAGGTATCCAATTCTTGCTTAACATGAGTGTGCGTGTCCTTTGGGCTGTCCGAAATCCTTGGCAGTTGCTTTAATACTGTCCTGTGTCAGACCTCCCTTACGTCCTCCCCCCCATCGAAAAGCGACTCATTTGAATTGCAAGCTGTTGTTGGCTCGACCTAGTCAAAGAATACTTTGAATTGATTTGCTTCTCTCGTCAGTCAATAATGTAATTTGAAATGAGTTTGTACGTGCTGATAGAAAGGAGGACTTGCACTAATTAGAAAACCGACAAGCTTTCGCGAAGTGCACTGGACAATGTGTCTACTGATTGAAGTCAAACCGGATTCCTTGCATCGCCACATAACTGTGCTCCCAATGACACATTACTAACCCTTACTGCTGCCTATTAGTCTCCACACTCGTTATACAACGCTTAAAAGAACATCACCGCAGCCTTTCTTCTCAGCCTGCTCCATTAGCAGCTCGTGTATCTTTTAATTCAATTGCTACATCATTAGCACTGGTTTCCTCTAAAATTATGATCCCCATAAAGTTTTTCAATTAGTAAGCTAATGTAAGTGAGTACGAGTAAGTTAGTTCTAAATACAACCAGATAACATTTTAGATATTTATTTTCTCAATGAATGGTATTACATCAAGAGCGAATTATCTACCGTTCTAATGTTAAACGGTAGTCGCTTACATAAATATTGACCATTCTGAAAGAAGGAACGTGCAAAAGTGCCCTATCTGTTAAAATCCAGGCTCACCTATTAATTTACACACAAAAACTATCATTCAAGCACATCTGATTCCACAAAGCAAGTCAATAAATGACCACACAATGAGACAGTATAAGTGATTTACATAAAAATGCATACTTTAGATTAAATTATATCTGGAGTCAGTCGTCAGTTTTCCAAGTTCAAAACTTATACTTGCTGGCGTAATATATAAATTTAGACAAGATATTGAAGGTATAATGTGATAGAGTCAATATTTATCACGAACAGTCAGCTTTCTACCTCTTTATCAATCTTCTATTTCTAATGTTCGATTTTTTTTTAAAAAACCTTTGATAAACCGCAAAAACAAACAAAACATATGAAATTATACAAGAGTCAGTCATTCATCACAAATTTCATATTTAAGTTCCCTTTAGCACTTACTCGGAACATCAAGTTTTTACTACGACATACCTAGTTACATACACAGTGGCTTATCTAGGAGTAAACTCATGAAAGTTCCATTCTAAGAAATACATAATGTATGGTATCATTTTTTTCCCTAAATTACTATGGTATTCTTGTTTAAATTATATAAAAGTTCATTAATTATCTCTGAATTGTATTTAAATCGGCTAGTTTAATGTCCACTCTCCACTGTCCTCCAGATCACTCAAGCCTCTTCTTCTAGGTCCTCTCTTGCTCTTGCTCCTCCAGGGTGCTCGAGCCCGATATACAGCTTCTTTACCATCCGAATGCTTTCAATCTTTTTATATGTCTCAACCACTGCATGCGTCCTTTTTTCATATTTATTCATATTCTATGTTCAGCTCCTCGTTGGTCCTTATTTTCCACCTATACCAGTGTTTCCCAAAGTGGGCGGCACCACCCCCCTGGGGGCGGTGTTTTGATATCGGGGGGCGCTAATGCAAAAAGGATTTGGGGATTCTATTTCCATAAATTGAAAATGTTCATGCAATATAATTTCTAAATTTCAGTAAAAACACCACATGTAAACTTCTAGGAAAAGGTTTCCTTAAATTATTTGTTTTGATAATTTATTTTTATGTTAAAAGTATATTCTCATCCAAGTTTCTTTTATTGTGTACTAATTCTTTTGCATAAATATGCTATAAACACATATATTGGATTATAAATAAATATTCGATTAGTCAATATATTAATTTTATTATTAAAATGTTACTCATTTCGTTATTTAGTCTAAGATTCTGATTATTGAGGAGTGTTGAGTATAGGTTTACGGACCCAAGGGGGCGGTCGTTCGAAAAAGTTTGGGAAACACTGACCTATACCAGTTCAAATATCCTCCTCCATTTTTTTTCTAATACGAATACCAAAACCGTTTTCATAAAGAAAATAAGTTTTTTCTAGCTTCAAAAGAATTTGTTATGGAAGCGAATCATTTATGATTTGTCATAAATAACTATTGGCTTTAGTATTGTCTTTTATGCGAACAATTTCTCATTTATGGACAGTATTTAGTAGCGTAAAATTGTTTGATTATCATAGAAACATTTTTTGTTAGCATCAGTTATTCGCGTTCATATTTCCACCGAAACTTCATTTTTATTATTAGTTATCCTACCTAAGTATTTGAGACTTTAAACATAAATTGAAAGACATACTCACCTGAGCTAACTGTTTCTTTAGAACCATTTTTATTCTCTCTTTCTTGATCTAAATCAGGCTTTTGAAAGTATAAATGCAAAAGAATTAGTTCAGTCAATGGTACAGCTGGGATTCCGGAGAGTGTTGGTACACCTCATACGTCTTAACAGTGCAACGTAAAAGTAAATGGCATTACTGGCGACATTTTCCACATATTTCAAGGCCTCCGACAAGGGGACCTTTTACTCCCGGTATTATTCAACATGGCAATAGAGAAAGTGGTGCCAAGAATTCGTACAAACCCGGGTGGCCTAATTTTCAACACGATTAGTAAACACATACCTTTTAGTGGTAACCGCGAGAACTTTAGCAACTCAAATAGGAATTCGAAAGAACTATTGTATAGAGAGAGTTATAGATTAGTGAAAACAAGAGCCAGTACATGTCTACAAATACAGATGTTAGTGATCTATATTTATAGAAATACAGAGTTTCTCTGTAAGCCTTTTCAAATAATAAAACGGAATGGAAGGCGTTTCATTTTATAAAAATTCTCATGATCAAGTTTTCACGCAAAAATTCTCAAACATTTTTTTGGATACAATTACAAAGAGTGTTTGCTTATAAGAAGCGTCATGTTTAGCACTTTTTTTATCACACTAAGCCAACCTTACTCCTTATAAGTTTGCTACTAATAAACCAAAGTTAAAAGGGTATCATTAATATTGACTGTCTAGATCAGTGGAGTTCTCAACTTTTGTTGAATTCTGAGCCCCATGAAAAATATTTTACAATATTTGTGCCCCCCCCCCCCCAATATACTTAAAAAAATAATTTATGCCAAAATTTCAAAAAAAAAAAAGTCTATAAAAGTAAAATTGGCTTTGGCATTTGCTTACATTCGCACTCTGCAAGGCAGTTGTTTTACCGAGAAGATATTAATGTTTTTATTTTGATTAAAGTTTAATTGCTTTGCTCTTTATTAAAAACTGGTAAAATTAATAAACGACTAAAATGGTAAAATTAATAACTACAGGACTAACAGTCTTTCACCTCCAGTATTAATATAGAGGCGAAAATTCGTAAGTCAGGATTGAAAAACAAATTTGCATTATTTATTATTTTTCGCCCCAGTAAAGGAGGGGAGGGTGAATACTGTCTTAACTTGTACATCCTCTTCATTACTCGAGTGGTTCAGAATACGTCTCTCACCAAATTCATACTCCTGCCAACCATAAGATTGCAGAAGTATGATTTAATATGAATATTGCTCTTGACAATGGACAAGCTCTGAAAAAAAAAAGGCTAGGAAATAACAGGGTTTTTTTTGTAAAATACTATTCATTAGGATATAAATACATTGGTTCTAAGAACAGTTAAGGAATAAGGATTGAGTGAAAGAAGAGCAGAAGGTCCAGATGAAAGAGGACTTTGAAGGCGATGTTGCAAGTGTTCTAATTGGCTTACGGAAGAGACTTGCCAGTGGAAAGTGACTAGCAGTCGTGCCTCTAATGACTCCACTCGAGTCCTGCACGGCTGATTATTGGCCGTCCTCCCTGCCTCACAAAACACTTCCCACCCTCATCAATCACCCGCTAATCCTATTTACACAGAGTCTTTTTATTTTCTATTGCCATCAAGATTCTATCGTATTCACTTATCACGACTCGCGTCACCCTACGTATAAATACTACACACGACCTGTATATGTCTCAATCACATCAGCATCATCCAAATCTCATATGTCCCAATTCATTTCCAATATTTATATATTCATCTCCAACCACCAATATATATATGCAATTAAAATGTGCACAAGCTTCTGCATTTTAATTCCATTTGTTTACAAAAAGTCCTGTTGCCCACCTATACCAATATATATATATATATATCGCCGCCTGGAGACCCCAGTCATTCTCTGCCAGCGCGAGTGGACGCACGTGCCTCTACCTCTTCCCTTCTTCTTCCCTTCTTCTCCCTGACGACGAACTTCAGTTCGAAATATCGACCCAGTAAGTTTTCTCGCTTCTTCTATTTGTTGTCTTTTTTCATATATATATATATATATAGTTCTAAGTTTTCTCGCTTCTTCTATTTGTTTGTCTTTTTTCATTATTATATATATATATATATTTTTTATATATATATATATATATATATATATATATATATATATATATATAGTTCACAAAAGAAAGAGAAAAACAAATAAAGACACACACAAAAAAGACTCACAACGATATTTCGACAGTCGTCGTCATCGGTCAGAAGTAGTCCCTTTGAGTAGCTGAAGATAACATATATATATAATAATTAAATACCACAATAAACAAATATATTAATAAAGTACACCTCCTATGGTCGACATGTTTCGAATGATCAACATTCATCATCGACCATAGGAGATGTACTTTATTGTGTAGGCGAAATAACGAGAGTGTTATTTAGAAAAATTCAGAAACTTGTTAAGAAACAGGTATCAGCTAAATTTGGTGTCATTTTCAATAATATATATATATATATATATATAGGTATAAATAGGCAGCAGATCCTCTTTTAAACAGATATCATTAAAATTAACCGCAGTCTCGGCATTCACGATCTTAAGACTGAGAGATTCGATCCTACGAACTAACCTCCTGCTAATAGAGTTCAACTGGAAAAACCTAGTTGGCCAAGTGACATGTTAAATTAAAATCGATGACTCTAGCTTAGTCATTGCTATAAATAGATTAAAAGGATAGTACAGGTTAATGTAAAGAGAAGGTCAAAGGTCAATAATGAACAAGAAACAAGCGGTTAGAATAAAATAGTTGAAAGGTCAACGGTATAACTGGACTAATAGAGAATAAATAGATTCAGAATATTAAAGTAAATGAAGGATAAAAGATTATTAAAGGACAAGAAAATGTATTAAAATAAGAGAGTTGAATGAAAGTAAGAATTAATAGGGAAGGTATAACTAGAAATAAAGAAAAGTACAATAAAGATAAGAATAAAAGAGTTAAGAGGTCAATAGTGTAAATAGATTAATAGGTAATACATAGATTAATTGTAGGAGTAGTTCCTGTCTATAAGTTTCTTCTCGAGAAGTTCTATTTGCCGATTTCGGCAAATTATGGCGAATAGAAGTTCTCGAGAAGAAACTTATAGACAGGAACTACTCTGTCGTGTTCAACAAAGCATGTACATATATATATATATATATGATCAAAACACAATAAGAAAATGGGAAAACAAGACCACTTGTTACAGTGAAAGATCTTAGTCTTGTTTTCCCATTTGCTTATTGTGGTTTGATCACTGATTGTTATTTCACGTGTTTATGTGAAATCTTTTTATATATATATATTGAATGTTTTCCTTATCTGGACCACATATATTTAACACTATTTTTCTTTTTTATCGAGGTTTGGTCTAGCTTCAAAAATACAACACCTTTAAGCCGACGTTTCGTCTATACTTGTAGACATCTTCAGGGCTACATCAATACAAAATTAAATACCAAAGTAATTATGTATATTAATTAAATAATGTAATATAAATACTTTTCATGTTATTGTAATGAAATTCTGTTTTGATGTAGCTCTGAAAATGTCTTTAAATATAGACGAAACGTCAGCTTAAAGGTGTTGTAGTTTTGAAGCTAGACCAAACCTCGATAAAAAAGAAAAATAGTGTTATATATATATCATTCGGTGGTCGCTTTCACGTCTCCACTCCTGTGTTTCTTCCTCTTTTTCTTTTTCTCCTCTTCTGAAGACGAAAAAAAAAGCCGAAATGATCCTTTGATCGTGAGTGTTAGTATCTTTTTTTTTTTTGCTTTCTAGTTGTAATAAAGGAAATATATTTAATCCGTTTCAATCCTTTAAAATACCTCTAACCCACCCCAAAATAACTCCTGTAACTATTACATCTATATAGTTGAGTATATTTGAATGTGAAACACCCGTATGTTTAAAAATCTCAAATAAAAGAAATCAGTTATTACTATAATTAAAATTAATACCGCCAACTAGCGGGAAAATTCTGAACCAAAAGCTCCCATCTTTCACTAAACTCCACGCATACCAGGCTCATGTAGCAAAATTCAGCTCGGATTTGGGCTTGGATTCCATTAAATGAAATTAGCGACTCGCATATGAAGGTACCACTGCAGTAATATTTTTTTGCCAGTAATCCTTTTTGTTTTGTATTAATTTTTTTGCATGAATTGGAAAACATTGCACACATACACATACAAACATAGCATACGTTACATCATGTCAAGTATTTCTGACAATACGGGGTGTTAGGGTAGGTCAATGATATTAAGCCATGCTGGATGTGTTAGACAATACGGGGTGATAGGGTAGTTCAATGATATTAAGCCATGCTGGATGTGTTAGACAATACGGGGTGTTAGGGTAGTTCAATGATATTAAGCCATGCTGGATGTGTTAGACAATACGGGGTGTTAGGGTAGGTCAATGATATTAAGCCATACTGGATGTGTTAGACAATACGGGGTGATAGGGTAGTTCAATGATATTAAGCCATACTGGATGTGTTAGACAATACGGGGTGTTAGGGTAGGTCAATGATATTAAGCCATGCTGGATGTGTTAGACAATACGGGATGATAGGGTAGTTCAATGATATTAAGCCATACTGGATGTGTTAGACAATACGGGGTGATAGGGTAGTTCAATGATATTAAGCCATACTGGATGTGTTAGACAATACGGGGTGATAGGGTAGTTCAATGATATTAAGCCATACTGGATGTGTTAGACAATACGGGGTGATAGGGTAGTTCAATGATATTAAGCCATGCTGGATGTGTTAGACAATACGGGGTGATAGGGTAGTTCAATGATATTAAGCCATACTGGATGTGTTAGACAATACGGGGTGATAGGGTAGTTCAATGATATTAAGCCATACTGGATGTGTTAGACAATACGGGGTGTTAGGGTAGGTCAATGATATTAAGCCATGCTGGATGTGTTAGACAATACGGGATGATAGGGTAGTTCAATGATATTAAGCCATGCTGGATGTGTTAGACAATACGGGGTGATAGGGTAGTTCAATGATATTAAGCCATACTGGATGTGTTAGACAATACGGGGTGATAGGGTAGTTCAATGATATTAAGCCATACTGGATGTGTTAGACAATACGGGGTGATAGGGTAGTTCAATGATATTAAGCCATACTGGATGTGTTAGACAATACGGGGTGTTAGGGTAGTTCAATGATTTTAAGCCATGCTGGATGTGTTAGACAATACGGGGTGATAGGGTAGTTCAATGATATTAAGCCATACTGGATGTGTTAGACAATACGGGGTGATTAGGGTAGTTCAATGATATTAAGCCATGCTGGATGTGTTAGACAATACGGGTGATAGGGTAGTTCAATGATATTAAGCCATGCTGGATGTGTTAGACAATACGGGGTGATAGGGTAGTTCAATGATATTAAGCCATACTGGATGTGTTAGACAATACGGGGTGATAGGGTAGTTCAATGATATTAAGCCATACTGGATGTGTTAGACAATACGGGGTGATAGGGTAGTTCAATGATATTAAGCCATACTGGATGTGTTAGACAATACGGGGTGTTAGGGTAGTTCAATGATATTAAGCCATGCTGGATGTGTTAGACAATACGGGGTGATAGGGTAGTTCAATGATATTAAGCCATACTGGATGTGTTAGACAATACGGGGTGATAGGGTAGTTCAATGATATTAAGCCATGCTGGATGTGTTAGACAATACGGGGTGATAGGGTAGTTCAATGATATTAAGCCATGCTGGATGTGTTAGACAATACGGGGTGATAGGGTAGTTCAATGATATTAAGCCATACTGGATGTGTTAGACAATACGGGGTGATAGGGTAGTTCAATGATATTAAGCCATGCTGGATGTGTTAGACAATACGGGGTGATAGGGTAGTTCAATGATATTAAGCCATGCTGGATGTGTTAGACAATACGGGGTGATAGGGTAGTTCAATGATATTAAGCCATGCTGGATGTGTTAGACAATACGGGGTGATAGGGTAGTTCAATGATATTAAGCCATGCTGGATGTGTTAGACAATACGGGGTGATAGGGTAGTTCAATGGTATTAAGCCATGCTGGATGTGTTAGGCTCATTATTATAAAGCTGTCAACCTTTGTGGGTTAGCATTCATATATTCCATACGGTGTAACTGTTCAACTACTACGTACGATTATGTACGGTACTACTACTGATGTAGTCATGTACTGGCAAAGCCCTGAGGGAGTTGAAAGTACATTCGGGAGTCAAGGAGAACATTTGTTACCATTGCCTCTCTGAATTTCTCTTTCAATGTAGGATTAATATTATTGATTTGATTTTTTGTTAAGATTTATGGAATAGACTAGGACAGAACACACCTAAATCAGCTAATCAATGACTGATTGAACTGGTCATTTCAATATGTGTCAAACTGTGTTGAAATCCATTGCATAATCATTTTTCTTTATCTATACTCTGTTGTTGCTAGTCACATTATTGTTAAACACACCACACCCAACACATTCATAGCATACTCACAGTGAAACACGAAACATATCATCAGCATATAAAGAATCAACAAAACCACAAACACATACAATAGACAGACACACATACACACGCTCACTTGCATGCACACGCACACTGTGATAACAGTGAGAAATCAAGAACAAATTATGATAATGTCTTCTAAAATAGTAAAGTAATGACTGCATATAGACACCTGACACACACACTGAACAGGCACTATCACAATATACACTTAGAGATTTATAGTTACTCTATACAAAAACGACTTTTAGAACAGAGTATGTATTTATGATGCTCAAGTTACGCTTGTCTGAAGAAATAACCGGTTTATAAGACATGTCTACAGCCTTATGGGTTACAGTCCAAACTGCGTGTAATTTACATCGTTAGATGGCTGGTGGCTTTGATGTCGAAACTCCTAAACCAGGAAGAAGACCTCGCCGGTCATCTGAATATCAAATCCTGAGTCTCTTTAACAGTGAAATCATTATCTGGCAACCAAACAGGTCTCTTCAAGTTACATTACCCATTTCTATTAGAATGAAAATAAAAAAAATAGAAAATAAAGCCCTTCCTACAAACCTAGGAGAAACCCATTGCATAAAACTTACAGGCCTCGTCCACTGTCGATATCTATTACAACAGTATGAATTATGAATTCAATTATAAAACAAGGACACAAATATTGTTTTAAATATTAATGTATTACTAAGCAGGCCAAATAGAAGCTTATCAATCAACAAAAGATACCTTAGAACAACAGGACATCATAAACTTGTCATTTATTTTATCCTTGTAACAAAAATTACAATTCATCAATTGATAAAAATATACTACTTTTTTTAAGCTATTTCTTAATTCTACATGACTGGGATGGTACTAGGGAGTCTGTGTGTACACGCATACTATCCGTTTGTAAGTGCGTTTCTTTACTGTGTGTTACCCTTCATCGATTATGAACTCCAGTATATATATATATATATATATATATATATATATATATATATATATAGAGAGAGAGAGAGAGAGAGAGAGAGAGAGAGAGAGAGAGAGAGAGAGAGAGAGAGAGAGAGAGAGAGAGAGAGAGAGAGAGAGTAAGGAAAATCGACGTTATCAGTAGAAAAGTCGTAAATGTAGAAGCTGCTGCACATTTTAATTCCATTTGTTTACAAGAAGATCTGCTGCCCACTTATACAAATATATATATATATATATATATATATATATATAACATAATTTCACATTAGACATAAAAAAAAACAACGTCTAAACAACAGTAAGAAATTCACAAATGAAACCCAGATCTTTAAACCTCTATGAGTACTGTATGAGTGAACATTGACAAAGACAAGTAGTTTTGGTTCAAAGATCTTTGTCTTTGATATATATATATACATGTTCAAAATTTAAGAAGAGTAACACACAGAGTAAGGGAACAAACCCAACACTCTGTGTGTTACTCTTCTTGAATTTTGAACTCGATTGTGTCCAGTTTGGATCGTGTTTCGTTTTATTAAGTTATATATATATATATATATACACTTTAACACATAGAAAAGAACACAGAAAGACACTACAGAACTCACTTCGATATTTCGACATCCGTCGTCATCGGGAAGAAGTGCGAAGTACTCGCGTTGAGAAGCAAACTGCTACTAGCCTCCAGAGTAACTCGTGGAACCACCGCAATGTAGTAGTGTCTTTCTGTGTTCTTTTCTATGTGTTAAAGTATATAAATATATATATATATATATATAATATATATATACTAAAATCACAAAAAGAAAAGACATAGAAGAGACTACAAAACCTCACTACTTCTTTTGAACGATGTTATCATCGAGGACTCTCGTTCTGTTTTATCTTCGGAGCGATTCACATTTTCCTACCTTATGACAACGCAGCCGAAATATAGTAGTAAGTTTTTTTGTGATATTTTGTATAAACTTTTTTATTTAGTTTTATATAATTATATATGCATATATAATAAAAATATTATTTTTAAAATAAAGAAGGGTAGAGTTTTTGAAATGAGAACGATTAATGGTAAAATTAAAAAAATACACTTATAAGTATTAGGATTATTCATCATTATAAATGTGGTTTGGAATATAGAATACGTTTATTATAACGTGGAGAGTCAAAGGTTTAAAATGTATGCATATAATACAGCTGTATAGCTTCTTCTACAGAGATTTAGCTAAGGAGACTTTCATATCACCGGAGGTCAGTGGAAAGTAGGGAACGCGATGGTCGCAAGCTTAGTGTAAATAGAGGAGAAGGCAAAGAGAACGAAAGTGGTAGAGAAATGCTAGATTTTGCGTAGTAGTTTGAATTTGGGATGTAGGTCAAAGTCTGTAGAAGTCAAAAGTAGGTTTGATTATGTAAAGCAGTAGTCTGTTGAATATATTGACGCATGTGATATAAGTCCTCGTTGTATAATATAACAGGTAAATAATAAAAGGCTGTAAAGGGCCTATTTTTAAAACAGGTATATGAGCCGCTGGTAGGATATTTGTCTGGATACGTGTTATTTATATGAAAGCAGATGAAGGCAGGAGGAATTATGTATAAGGTTGAGTCGGTAAAGGCTGCTTTCACGGAGAAAGCTTTGAAGGCAAGAGGTCTGGAAAGAGTAAGGTGTTGGTAGAGGGGGGGATGGGGTTGAGGAGGAGACGGCCCCAGGTGGGAGGGGTAGGGGCGTGCCACTTGAAGGTACGCAACAGGCGTGCCAACCAGGCCCTGCGTGCCTCAGCGTCTGCATGCCGGAACTAGCCAACCCATCGCCAGCTACACTATTAATAGGTATTAAACAGCTGCTGGCCCCTGCAGCTACCTACAAACAAGTCGCCAACTTTCGACAATTAGTCCATTAGACAAAGAGTCCATACCGACTACTGAGTTCCGTACTCAATAGAGTCCATTCAATAAAAGAAAGACTGCCATTATCAAACAAAGATTATCATGTAGTGATTAGAACCTATCAGGATCAATTAGTCGATTAAACAAAGAGTCCATACCGACTACTGAGTTCCGTACTCAATAGAGTCCATTCAATAAAAGAAAGACTGCCATTATCAAACAAAGATTATCATGTAGTGATTAGAACCTATCAGGATCAATTAGTCGATTAAACAAAGAGTCCATACGATACTGAGTTCCGTACTCAATAGAGTCCATTCAATAAAGAAAGACTGCCATTATCAAACAAAGATTATCATGTAGTGATTAGAACCTATCAGGATCAATTAGTCGATTAAACAAAGAGTCCATACCGACTACTGAGTTCCGTACTCAATAGAGTCCATTCAATAAAAGAAAGACTGCAAATTATCAAACAAGGGTTATCATGTAGTGATTAGAATCTATTGGGGTCAATTAGTCCATTAAACTAGAAGAAACCTGTATTGACTAGAATCTATGAGGATCAATTAGTCCATTAAACTAGAAGAAACCTGTATTGACTAGAATCTATTGGGTTTAATTAGTCCATTAAACTAGAAGAAACCTGTATTGACTAGAATCTATGAGGATCAATTAGTCCATTAAACTAGAAGAAACCTGTATTGACTAGAATCTATTGGGTTTAATTAGTCCATTAAACTAGAAGAAACCTGTATTGACTCGAATCTATCCGGATCAATTAGTCCATTAAACTAGAAGAAACCTGTATTGACTAGAATCTATCGGGATCAATTAGTCCATTAAACTAGAAGAAACCTGTATTGACTAGAATCTATTGGGTTTAATTAGTCCATTAAACTAGAAGAAACCTGTATTGACTAGAATCTATTGGGTTTAATTAGTCCATTAAACTAGAAGAAACCTGTATTGACTAGAATCTATTGGGTTTAATTAGTCCATTAAACTAGAAGAAACCTGTATTGACTAGAATCTATCCGGATCAATTAGTCCATTAAACTAGAAGAAACCTGTATTGACTAAAATCTATTGGGTTTAATTAGTCCATTAAACTAGAAGAAACCTGTATTGACTAGAAACTATCGGGATCAATTAGTCCATTAAACAGAAGAAACCTGTATTGACTAGAAATCTATCGGGATCAATTAGTCCATTAAACTAGAAGAAACCTGTATTGACTAGAATCTATGGGATAATTAGTCCATTAAACTAGAAGAAAACCATGAATTATTGCATCTAGAAATCAATATCGGGATCAATTAGTCCATTAAACTAGAAGAAACCTGTATTGACTAGAATCTATTGGGTTTAATTAGTCCATTAAACTAGAAGAAACCTGTATTGACTAGAAACTATCGGGATCAATTAGTCCATTAAACTAGAAGAAACCTGTATTGACTAGAATCTATCGGGATCAATTAGTCCATTAAACTAGAAGAAACCTGTATTGACTAGAATCTATTGGGTTTAATTAGTCCATTAAACTAGAAGAAACCTGTATTGACTAGAATCTATGAGGATCAATTAGTCCATAAAACCAGAAGAAACCTGTATTGACTCGAATCTATCCGGATCAATTAGTCCATTAAACTAGAAGAAACCTGTATTGACTAGAATCTATCGGGATCAATTAGTCCATTAAACTAGAAGAAACCTGTATTGACTAGAATCTATGAGGATCAATTAGTCCATAAAACCAGAAGAAACCTGTATTGACTAGAATCTATTGGGTTTAATTAGTCCATTAAACTAGAAGAAACCTGTATTGACTAGAATCTATTGAGGTTCAATTAGTCCATTAAACTAGAAGAAACCTGTATTGACTCGAATCTATCGGATCAATTAGTCCATTAAACCAAAAGAAACCTGTATTTCGTGGTGGTAGGTACCTCGGCCATCTTATCTTGAGTCGTCTTGGGGAATTCTGCCCAAAGAAGCATTGTTTTGTACAATTGGATTTGGGTGACAAAAAAGTTTGATGAGAAAAACGAACTTTTAAAAAATTTGCTTTTTTTGCCTTATAATGAACAGATGCAAAATTCTGTACGAATGGAATTCTTAGGTTTCTATAAAGAGCATAATTAGTGATATAATAAAGAGCATTAGTGATAGTGCAGAGGATTTTGGATTGCAATGACTATATTTTACGACTATTTTAAAGTTTTTGCACAACCCCCATAATTCCAGTCTATAAGTTCAGATAGGTCTCAGTAATGTTTTGTATAACAGCACTTTATTGTGGACCGTCAATTTGGAGTTTTTTCCCGTGAAGTCTATACAGTAATAAGAATCGTCGTTTTAGGTCTAGTTTTATCAGTCTGGTATGAGGGTTCTAAGCTAGTCGTTTTTCAGTGAACAGCCCAAAGTACCTGACAACATCTACAGTCGGAAGTATAGCGCTATTCATAGTGATATTAGGACACAGTAGGTCAGGTTAGGTTGCAGTGGCAGTCCCACAAGGGAACACACGTAGGCCAAGCATTGGCCCTTTGTGATACCACATAATGAAGATTGATTCTACAGTGGGAGTCCTAAATTTTGCCTAACTCAAATGTATTTAGAGTAGGTATCTTTAACGAGTACCTGACATCCTACAGGCTCGGGACCGACGGATTAACGTCCTTATCCGAGGGACGACGTTCTCAGATTTATTCACCTCCCGCGTGAATAAATCGAGGGCTGGTGAGGATTGAACCCCGGTCCTATCAGTTCAGAGGTGAGCACGTAACACTGAGCTGGCCTGGCCCCCTTGGGACACAGTATTTTTCTTATGTAAACGTAGCATGGGCTCTTTTATTAGAAGTAATAGGGAAAAAAAATCAATTTTGGCATATTTACAGTTTTTGAAGTAGGCTGAATTCATTTTTGAGTATGTCTATATATGTGAACTAGCAAACGTACCCGTCTTTGACGGAATCAAAAATTCTATTATACTTGGTATTCCAAAATATCAATTATAGTATTATACTAATACTACAATTAGAAGTTATAGAATAGTAGAAAATACCATTATTAGTACAGTGCTAAAAAAAAGCCTCTGTATACAAAGATTAGATTTTAAGTTAGACATACACAAATCTACAATCAATGTTTCAGCTTTATATGTCTTATGGTAGCAATATTTTGTGGACAAACCGACAGACAGAAATTATTCTAAGGGTACATGTGGCTACTCTGAAGTATGAAACGTAAAGAAAACTTGAAATGAGTTAGTTCTAATTAACGTGCTCCCAAACAAAAGCTAGCACGCAAGCCACTGGGCTACTCTGGTTCCATACCTTACTTTATTACCAGTGTTTATATTACGCAAATATTAAATTTAAAAAAAATATTTTTGTTGTGTTTATTTATAATACATTTGCACTACTGTCATCGGCGAGCAAGCAAGCTACTGGCAACCCTGGCTAGATCCCTTTACTTTATTACCATCTTTTATATTATCCACATTTTAAATTCAAAAAAATATTTGTTTGTTACATTTATTTATAATACATTTGCACTACTGTCATCGGCGATCACGCAAGCCACTGGGCTACTCTGGTCCCATACCTTACATTATTACCAGTGTATTTATTAAGCAAATATTAAATTAAAAAAAAGTTGACAGTTATATATAATACATAGCAAACGTACCCGTCTTTGACGGAATCAGAAGTTCCTGTTTTGGTTTATTGCCGTGTGCCTATTGCCTTTCAGCTATACCACGGAGGAATCAGAAGTTCCGTCATTTTTGGTATTTCAAAATGTCATTAGAAATTATAGAATAGTAGAAAATACCATTATTACTACAGTGTTAAACAAATGCCTCCAGCTTATACACTACATTAGCTGTCTGTCCTTCAGGTTCATGGTAGAAGAAAGAGTTGAAACCTCTGACCGTTGAGCATGTAAACTACATTTGACCATGTGAGAAAAACTTGGTTTTGCTACCTTGTATTCCTGCGTTAGATGAAGTCTCCCTTTGTGACTTAGTTAACGTCATTGCGAAATAGACTCTGACCCGACTTTGCAATCATTTCAACGTAAACAGACAGTGGCTCGGAATCAATGGTATGTGAAGTATACACACAGACTCCCCAATACCACATCCAGTCATTATGTCCGCCTCTATGGCATATCTGTGTAGAGCACGAACTCAGAGTCGTGTCCCGTTGCACAGTTTTGGGGCACTCATGTTTCGTAACATGAAATTTGTTACTGCTACTAAATTGTAGCATGATTGGTGCTCTACTTTAAGTTTTTACTCATGAGCAGGCAGTCCAGGAGAAATAAATTCAGAGTCAAGAAATTCAATTAGATAATGAACTGCTTCTTCATCACTAATCCAATCTCTTTACTGACTTGTAAGTTCTTTCCTCGGCTTCATATAGCGTAAGAACTTGTTTGTTGATTTTTCCTCCCTGTTCATATTAAGAGTTGAGAATTGCTCGTTTACAAAACATTTATTCTCAATAGATAGTACATCCTTAACTCTGTAAAACACCATTTCAATGATGTCAAATACGCAATATATTCATATGCTCAATTGAAATTAAAATCAACTAACAATACCTACTTGCCACACCTGTGTATTTTCAAAACAAACTTGTCTGTGAAGTTAGGAAAATACAGCTAAAAGCCCATAACTTCGCTTCTGTACTGAATTAATAATCTATTTAGAGCCCATATTTTAAGTTAGGCACACACAAATCCAGTGTCAATGTTTCAGCTCGCTATGTCTTATGGTGGCTGAGTTTACTTGTGACAAACATTTTTGCGTTAAACGTCCATAACTTCACTTCTACGTTGAATTTCCAATCAATTCATAGCCTATATTTTAAGTTAGACCTACACAAATCTACTGTAAAAGTTTCAGCTTTATATGTCTTATGGTAGCTGAGTTTACCTGTGACAAAGTTTTGCGGACAAACCGACAAACGAAAACCGACAGAAATTTTTTCTAAGGGTGGATTCGGTTTCTCCAATGTATGAAACGTAAAGAAAACTTGAAATGAGTCAGTTCTAAGCAATGTACAGACAAAATCATTATTTTATTTATAAAGATGGTTAACTGATTATGTATTATCACAAATTCCCAAGTCCAGCAGTTTGATAGATGTTACCGAAATTGGAAAGATAATACAGCCATACAGCCCTATGAGTGAGAACGAAACTGCATAATGGGCAAGGCACTTTATCGTGCTTTACATCAAAGCGGCTAATATTTTTCCCGTCCTTCTTTTCATTCAAGTAACTTGCAAATGTTATATTTATTTCGACATTTATATAAATATTTCATAATAGAAGTTTCCTTAGTTCTGTATTGTACTATGAGGTAATACAATCGAAAAAAGATATAATACTCAGTTCCAGTTTTATTTACTCTTTATCCTAATTTGAGTCGTTACACAGTCTGTCACTAAGTGGTATTTACTCATACTTTGAAATTCCGGGCAAATCTACACACATAAAAAAACTTTGTTAAAAAGAAAAAGAGATTTCAAACACATAGTGGTCTTCTTCATTAATTAATATTACTTTTTAATTACATTTACTTTTTTTTTAAAAAAAAATTATAATAAGAGGCCGAAATAAGTAATTCAGTATAGTAGCCCAGAATAGCCCACTAGCTTGCATGCTCGCCGATGACAGTAGCACAAATATACTATATATTATAAATAAATGTGACAAAAAAAAATTTTGAATTCAAAATTTGAGTAATATAAACAATAGTAATGAAGTAAAGTAATTGGGTATCTCAATGTACAAGCTTTGTTTGTTTTAAATATATTTCATTTACTATATAATTTGAATTGATATTTTATTATTTATTTGATAAAATAAGAGTTTTTTACTTTTAAATGCTTTTTCGTTTGCTAAATATACTTACTGTGAATATATCTTGAATCATGTTAAGAATAATATATCAAAAGCTTGGGCCATATGAGAATCTGTTTTCGTGACTTAATAAGAAGAAACAATTAAAATTATCACTGTCAATCATGTTCGGTCAGTTAATTTTAATACCTATTGTTATAATTTCTGAGTAACACAAAGGGTCACGGGTTGTCCAGTCTTTTAATATATCATGTAATCTAATAAACATGAAATACAAAAAGATATTTATAATAGTCGGCAGTTTTGACTGTGATGTTTATATTATCATCGTAAATTACAAGGAAACAAATCAACAATAGAATTGCTACCTGAACGCTACTGCTCCAAGCTTTAGTTCACACCGCTAATCCATTTAACTGGATATAATTATATTAATAATTTACCTGTTTAATAGTGATTAGTTACTTGTCTTGTCCTTTCAGGAGTTCACGCATTGTACTAATAATCACCACAATTATATTTTCACCTAATCAGCAATATGTAGTTTCTACTTTAAAAAAAATCAGGAATGGCCTACACTCAACTTTAATATAAATTAACATAATATCATACTTCAAAGGTATATAAGATATAATGTTCCATTTAGGTATAATATAAATCAATTGTGTTTGAGTGGATTCAAAAAATGTCTAAGTCAATATAAACAATGTAAATAAATATCATCAAATTCGAGAAGTAAAGAAGGTGATCTGTTAATCTAGGGTAAACAATCTGTTTTTATAGCATTATTGCTCTTTGACAAAATTGAAATTACATAATTTTTTTTTATAAATTGCTGATGTTTTGTTTAGTATTTGGAAAAACTTCATGGCTTTTTTGTGTGCCGTTTAGATTCTGGGGAACATTTTCTGAAACAGAAAATGTACTGTAACTTTGGTGAATGTAATTTTGAAAAAAGTCATCTCAACTCATCCTCCTCAAAATGTTCTATTTTTAGGTATAGTTTCATTTTTATCCGGTAGACGGTGTGGCTGTTATCGCTCTCCATAGCTTTCGGATTGAATTATAAGTCAAAATGTTTACATTTTTTTTTAAAAAAAAAAATATTTCCTGCTGTTTTAAAAATCTGAGGATATTTTGATTTTATTTCCTTTGTAGACTCATATAAAGTCTACAAATAATGCCAAAATTTGAAGACTTTATAATTAGTAGTTTAGGAGAAAAAAAATGTAGTCTAAAAACAGGTTATTGGCAAAAAAAGTGATTTTTCCATCATGCATAATTTTTCCCAAACAATAGCGCTCATCTCCACTATAAGGTCCATTTTCGTGTAAAATATTGACTTGATCCATCAAAGATTCTGTACCATAGCGTGGCTACAAACTTTGGATACATACTCACCCAACTACACACACACAGACATCATCGAAAAAAAAATCATAAAACGACTTCTGGGACGTCAAAGCATGTAATTCCGTCAAAATCCAGAGATAAATTTTAGTGCATGGTTTAGTAGTGAGTGATAGCCCTTTTCATAGAGAAATGGAAAAAGTGTTAAATCGTTTTAAACAAGGCGTTTTGAACATTGAAATTAAAGTTACCATCTGGCGTATTAACAGTGTAAATAGTCTTATTAGTGGATGTTTAGAATTTGCTCGAAGTAAATTACCAGAAATGATTTTAGAAAACTATATTATTTCAATGAATAGTCTTAAAGAGTTTATATTTAATAAAAGTAAATATAATTTACAAAAGAAGATGCATAACCTTCATCTAAAACAAGGTAAAGGTTTCTTTGACTATTCTGGAGATTTGGCTGTAACTAATTTAACTAATGTTGAAATTCCTAGGGATAGTCTTCATTTACTCTCATTAGGAGAAAAATTTGCAATTGAAGTTGGTAAAAAAGAAGATATTCCTACATTTGATATTATAGGGGATTTAGAAAAGATTTTTTCATCCCTAAATATGGAAAAACAGTGATACAATTAGAAGCCAATGTGTAAATATAATTACAAACCACGGAAACCGATTAAATAATTTTTCAAATCGATTAAAAAGGCAAAATGCATGTATAGAAAGTTGCTATAAGAAAACTTATAAGTTTTTAAGAGAACATAGAGAAATTGTGGTTTGTAAAAGTGACAAATCTGGTAATACTGTGATAATCAAAAAAGAAGAGTATAAAGAAAAAATGAAAACTCTCTTAGAAGATAGTGAAACATATTCAATCACAAGAAGAGATCCTTCATCAACATTACGAAATAAAGTAAACAAGATAGTTGATGAACTGAAGAAGACACTATGTATAGATCTACGTCAAGCTTCGAAATTAAAATCTTACAATGGAATAGCACCAAGAATATATGGTTTAGTGAAGCTACACAAGTCAGGTTTTCCTCTCCGTCCTATCGTGTCGTTCATTGGAAGTCCAACTTATGAACTGTCTAAATATATAGAGAAATATCTTAGTTACATTACTAACAAGAATGAATTGAATGTAAAAAATTCATTAGAATTCAAACAAGCCCTTTCAAATCAAATACTAAGTGATGACGTAATTATGATTTCACTAGATGTTCAGTCGTTGTTTACTAATATACCTTTAGATCTAGCATTTGATTTAGTAAATAAACAGTGGAATAAGATTAGTTCACAGGTTGGAATGTCGAAAAAGGTTTTCCTTTCTCTACTGGACCTTATATGTGAAGCAAGGTATTTCACCTTTGATGGTACTATTTATAAACAAAAATATGGATTACCAATGGGATCACCAATTTCACCAGTTCTCGCAAATATAGTTATGATTGAACTATTGGAAAACAGTATCAATAAATTAGGTACGAAGGTGAAATTTATTAAATTATATGTGGACGATTTGTTTTTAATTATTGAAAAGGGAGAAGAAGAGAATGTATTAAATATATTTAATTCTTTTCATAATCGTCTACAATTCACTTGTGAAGTAGAGAAAGATGGAAATCTGCCATTCTTAGATGTGAAAGTTATAAGAGGTGAAAATGGCAATATCTTAACGGATTGGTTTAAAAAACCTACTAGTGCTGCAAGAATCCTGAACTACCATTCTTCTCATGCTATAAACCAAAAATTAAATTGCGTCCAAAATTTGGTTAAAAAAGTTATTGAAATAAGTAGTCCATGTTTTCTAAATGAAAATAAGAAAAGGGTGAAATTATTGTTACAGAAAAATTGTTATCCGAAGAACTTAGTTGAACGATATTGGTTAAGATATTTAAGACAGCAACCAGCACATTCAAATGAAGATCATGCTGAACTGGAAGTTATAAATAGGAAGTATTTCAAATTTCCTTATGTTGAGGGCTTATCACAATCAATTAGAAAAGTGTTCAAACGAAACGTACCTGAAGTTACACTGGCATTTTATAATAAAAGAAAAAATAAATCTTTATTTTCAAATTTGAAAGAAAAAATACCGAAGGAGTTACAAAGTAACCTCATTTATGCCATCAAATGTAAAGACTGTGACAAGTGTTACTATGGTGAAACTAGCCGTTTTCTCAAAGAAAGGTTGTACCAACATAATTATTCCATAAGAACAAATAAAAGTAACGCAACAGCCTTAGCTGGGCATGCAATAAAGGAAGGTCACACGTTCGATTTTGAAGATACAACTATAATAGAAAAGGAAAAAGATGAGCAAAGAAGGAAGACACTTGAGATGTTATATATTAAAAAGGATCTAAGTTCGATTAATCATAGAAGTGATATTACTAATTTAAGTAATATTTATTCTGGAGTGTTGTGCTGAGGTTTAGTGAAATTTGATTTATTTAGTTCCCTTGAGTGAACAGTGTTGAGGTTATTTGTAATGTTATCTTATTAGTCTAGTCGAAGGTTTTGTCCGGCTAACATTGTTGTTCCTTTAAATAATGTAAATTTCATTTTCTTAGTTAAAAAATTCTTACTTCTGTAAGTAATATTGTTTTATGTATCTCTGAAATAATTCTGCTTGTAATATTCATGAGTTGTAACAATCCATTTTCATATTGTGTATATGTTTGATATTGATATGTGATTTCTTATTATCCTTTGTTTGTAGGCCTATGAAAAAGGTTTTAAATAAAACCGAAACGTTGGCAACGAGAGTTTGATTTTTTATCCTGGAAAATTGACCGAACCCCGATTAGAGAACACACCTATTCTATCAAACGGTCGATATATTATTGAATCTGTTATATATATATATATATATATATATATATATATATGAAGTATGAAATACTATTGTAAAAGCAATAGAATAATTATAACAATATCCTTATGTCAATGTAAAAAAATCCATAGTCGAAATATCTCATTTATCAATAAATTCCTCTCTGTTACTGTATATATTAAAATATAACAAATAACCAAAATAGTAGTAATAGTAGTGCTAATTGTAAAACAATCATGTTGTAGCCCTGAAGATGACATAAATATATGTCAAAACGTCGGCAAAAGGACTAGTTTCAAATCATTTGATCTCAACCCTCAAAAAAATTATATCATATAAATATTGGGTCAAGAAAACAAATCATGAGATATATATATATATATATATATATATATATATATAAAAACAGTTCAAATTTGAAGATAGGTAGCACAGAAAGTAAAAGAAACAAACTTACAGACTCAAATTTTCGGGTGATCCGTCTTCAGGAGAAAAGAGAAAGGGAGACCAAGCACATTGTAGACGCAACGGCTAGTAACCCTAGGGTTGCTATCTTCAATTTTGAACTGTTATTGTGTCCAGTTTGGATCGTCTTTCCGTTTATCAAGTGAATATATATATGTCAATCTTCAAACCACAATAAGAAATGAAAAAAAAAAGACTAAGATCTTTCAACTGCAACAGGCGGTCTTCGTTAGAGTCAAAAACCCAGCTATTACTTAGCTTAGTCATTTGGGTTTTTGACTCTAACGAAGATTGCAGTTGAATGATCTTAGTTTTATTTTTTTTCAATTTCTTATTATGGTATGAAAATTGATCGTTGTTTCTCGTATTTATAGTGAAATCTTGTTATATATATATATATTAGTATATTTTAGGAGCAGACCTTCATTTAGACAAGTTCTATTAAAGAGTATGCCGATCTTCATTTACGTTCGTTTTTTTATTCAATTCCTCCAGTTTTCTAAACCTGGTTTTTAATTCTACAGGTAAACTAAACACTAACTCTCCGAAAGATATATTCTTGAGTTCCATAGTAGTAATCGAAAGATACACTCTATGAGTTCCTAAAGTCATCATACATTGGCTCCACGGTAACTACATTATCACGGAGGTTAACCATGCACCTTGCTGCTGGCGCTCCAAAAGATCATTCCCATAGTATACATAGCATCAAACTGAGCAGAGAAGAATTAACCAATAACATGGAAATTCTATACCAGGAAAAAGACCATAATAGACTACAAATTCTAGAAGCCCTGTGTATTAGAGAGCATAAAACCAACCTCAACAACCAGACAGCGAGTTTCAGTAGGATTTTAAAGCTCCACGCAGGACACCAACAAAATAGTAACCTGGAGTCAGTGACAGCCTCATAGTGTTGTAGTGAATTTTATCAACCGATGAATCGAACTGGAAAACCTGAAACTTTGGAACCTCCAAGATTTGTAACCTCCTTGTTGTCTTGATGTTTTCTATTCATTATGTTAGCTATGTAATAATTCGCGATTGTTTGTAATAATTATTGTTAGTGTTTTTCCTTAAGTTAAGTTGTTTAATCGTCAAATTGTAAATCCCTGAAGATGGTCAAAGTGACCGAAACGATGGAATAATTTAATGTATAGTTTGTTTGTTTTTAGTTAGGTTTAGAGTGTATCTTTCGATTACTACTATGGAACTCAAGAATAAATCTTTCAGAGAGTTAGTGTTTAGTTTACCTGTAGAATTAAAAACCAAGTTTAGAAAACTGGAGAAATTGAATAAAAAACGAATATATATATATATATGGGCCTCGGGCCTGGGTCGAGTCGGGCTGGATTTTTTAAGGCCCATCTTACCTCTAATGCCCACCAAAGAACAGACCACAGAAATTCCATACAGACACAAACTGACCAATCCTTACTTGCTAGCGAATCTACTAATAGCACAAATACCAAGGGTGGGGCGTTGAGAAGATGAAGAAAGAGAACGAGTATTTATATTAGAACTACAGAAATACAACTTGCATTAAATTTAAAATTAGTATCCTCATTACCTTCAAATTTATTTTAAAGTCGACTTCATTTAGATTTTTTATTAAAAACATATTATTATATTGAAACTATACTGACACTAAAAGAAAACCATTATTTAGCTGTTATCGTTGAGAGAGCGTTAAGGAAAATATATTGGTTTTTAATGTCAAGAAGTAAAGTTCATGATCAGAAATAAAATACTTATTGTAAGCCAATCAACAAAAATAATACGTTTTAAATCTCAAGAATTCGAGATTATTCTAATGCAGTAATAGTTGTTTTGTATTCACCAAAGATGTAGGTCAGCAATACATCTTGAACGGTTGATGCCATCTTGTTGAGCTTAGATTCTGACTGTGTCAGTGACGTAGCTAGTGGGGTAGGGGATAGTCCAACACGGAGGGGTGGCATATTTTAAGAGATAGAAAATAAATAGTAAAATAAATCTGAAATTTGATACCAAATATACTTTAAGGACTTAATGACGTTTACGTTAATGAGGTTTTTACTGACGTTTACGCTATCAGTGACGTAACTACAGGGGGGGGGGGGAGGGGATAGTGCAACCCGGAGGGGTGGCATATTTTAAGAGATAGAAAATAAATAGTAAAATAAATCTGAAATTTGATACCAAATATACTTTAAGGAGTTAATGGCGTTTACGGTGTCAGTGACGTAGCTACAGGGGGGGGGGGGGGATAGTGCAACCCGGAGGGGTGGCATATTTTAAGAGATAGAAAATAAATAGTAAAATAAATCTGAAATTTGATACCAAACATACTTTAAGGACTTAATGACGTTTACGTTAATGAGGTTTTTACTGACGTTTACGGTATCAGTGACGTAGCTACAGGGGGGAGGGGATAGTGCAACCTGGAGGGGTGGCATATTTTAAGAGATAGAAAATAAATAGTAAAATAAATCTGAAATTTGATACCAAACATACTTTAAGGACTTAATGACGTTTACGTTAATGAGGTTTTTACTGACGTTTACGGTAGTCAGTGACGTAGCTACAGGGGGGAGGGGTTAGTCCCAACCCGGAGGGGTGGCATATTTTAAGGGATAGAAAATAAATAGTTAAATAAATCTGAAATTTGATACCAAACATACTTTAAGGACTTAATCAGTTTACGTTAATGAGGTTTACACTGCGTTTACGGTATCAGTTGACGTAGCTAAGGGGGGAGGGGATAGTGCAACCTGGAGGGGTGGAATATTTTAGAGATAGAAAATAAATAGTAAAATAAATCTGAAATTTGATACCAAACATACTTTAAGGACTTAATGACGTTTACGTTAATGAGGTTTTTACTGACGTTTACGGTATCAGTGACGTAGCTACAGGGGGGAGGGGATAGTGCAACCTGGAGGGGTGGCATATTTTAAGAGATAGAAAATAAATAGTTAAATAAATCTGAAATTTGATACCAAACATACTTTAAGGACTTAATGACGTTTACGTTAATGAGGTTTACACTGACGTTTACGGTATCAGTGACGTAGCTACAGGGGGGGGGGGGGGATAGTGCAACCCGGAGGGGTGGCATATTTTAAGGGATAGAAAATAAATAGTTAAATAAATCTGAAATTTGATACCAAACATACTTTAAGGACTTAATGACGTTTACGTTAATGAGGTTTACACTGACGTTTACGGTATCAGTGACGTAGCTACAGGGGGGAGGGGATAGTGCAACCTGGAGGGGTGGCATATTTTAAGAGATAGAAAATAAATAGTAAAATAAATCTGAAATTTGATACCAAATATACTTTAAGGAGTTAATGGCGTTTACGTTAATGAGGTTTACACTGACGTTTACGGTATCAGTGAGTAGTACAGGGGGGGGGGGGGGGATAGTGCAACCCGGAGGGGTGGCATATTTTAAGGGTAGAAAAATAAATAGTTAAATAAATCTGAAATTTGATACCAAAAACTTTAAGGACTTAATGACGTTTACGTTAATGAGGTTTTTATGACGTTTACGGTATCAGTGAGTAGCTACAGGGGGGGGGATAGTGCAACCTGGAGGGGTGGCATATTTTAAGAGATAGAAAATAAAATAGTAAAATAAATCTGAAATTTGATACCAAATTACTTTAAGGAGTTAATGGCGTTTACGGTGTCAGTGACGTAGTAAGGGGGGGGGGTATAACCCGGGGGGCATATTTTAAGGGTAAAATAAATGTTTAAATCTTTTGTACCAAACATACAAGGTTTGGTTTACGGTGTCAGTGACGTAGCTACAGGGAGGGGGGTAGTGAACCCGGAGGGGTGGCATATTTTAAGGGCTAGAAAATAAATAGTTAAATAAATCTGAAATTTGATACCAAAATACTTTAAGGACTTAATGACGTTTACGTTAATGAGGTTTTTACTGAGTTTACGGTATCAGTGACGTAGCTACGGGGGGAGGGGATAGTGAACCTGGAGGGGTGGCATATTTTAAGAGTAAAAAATAAATAGTAAAATAAATCTGAAATTTGATACCAAATATACTTTAAGGACTTAATGACGTTTACGTTAATGAGGTTTTTACTGACGTTTACGGTATCAGTGACGTAGCTACAGGGGGGGGGGGGGGATAGTGCAACCCGGAGGGGTGGCATATTTTAAGAGATAGAAAATAAATAGTAAAATAAATCTGAAATTTGATACCAAAATATAACTTAAGGTAGTTAATGGGTTACTGGTTTACGGTGTCAGTGACGTAGCTACAGGGAGGGGGGATAGTCCAACCCGGAGGGGTGGCATATTTTAAGAGATAGAAAATAAATAGTAAAATAAATCTGAAATTTGATACCAAATATACTTTAAGGAGTTAATCATTGATTGCTGGAATGTATATTTTTAGTTGCAATGATCTTAGCATTTTCACAGGAAAGGCCAGTCAGTATACGACTGTACTAAATCTGTTTGATGCATGCACAGGACAGTATATGCTTTGAGATATTGCAATTGATTATCGAAATCAATCTGATGCATCAAGCTAAAATATTCCTAAACTGCCATCACTTTAAAGTCTATTTCAATGCCCAAAGTCAATGAAACATTTCCCTAACCTGTATCACAACTATTTTCATTTGTACTGCAAATGAATTTCAGGAGAAACCGGTTCAGGATGCTTGACTGACGAAACGATAATCTGGATAGATTTGAATATCAAACTTTGTTAAATCCTAAATTTAACAAAGAAACAATAGAGTAGAGGGGAAGGGCAAACGAAACAATCACCCCGAGGGGTAGATAACACTGCGCATTGCCCATCTTCAAAAACAGCCTTGCTTTCCAATGCCCACGCTTATAGACTTTCACTATTTTAGTGCTAAAAAGTGTGATTCATTTATAAATGAACGAGCCGGATCACCAGGTTCATTCTATATTGGAAGTCCTAAATTTTGCTTAATTCAAGTATATTTATATTAAAGAACTTTAACGAGTATCTGATATCATATAGACTCGAGACTGGCGGCTTAACGTCATCTCCAAGACGTTAACGTCCTCTCTAAGACGTTAACGTCCTCTCCTGGACGATCTACAAGATCAACTGATCTAAACCGTTTGAATTACAGGTTTATATAACCTTCCATAAGTAACTACTGCGCAGATTTCATTTCTTTACTATTCTCATTTAAGTATTATTTTATCATTTACCGAATGAATTTCTTTGGTTTTCTACGTCCCCTTTCTAAAGCTGATATTGATGATTTTTCATTTGTATTAGCGGATTCCACAGAAAGACCATCTGGTAACAACTTAATTAACAAGACGATGGCTAATTAATCACTAGATAGGCCTATTATGTTAACTTCTAAAGCAAATTAAAATGCAATATGGGACTTCATAATGAAGACGTAGAACATAAGAAAATAATCAGATTGAGTAAATATATATATATATATATAGAAATAAAATAAATTCAAAACGAAGGAAACACACAGAAAGACACATACATAACTCACATCGATATTTCGACCATCGTCGTCATCAGGAGGTGTGAAGAGCGAAGAGTCCCGCAGGAAGGCAGGGGGGAAAAAAGTACGCTGGACCGTTTCTTTTAATTGTATATATATATATATATATATATAACATTTAAAATAAACAGTGACACATAGACTGAAAAATAACAAAAGACTCACTTTTCAATATTTCGACCGTAATGGCGGTCGTCCTCAGGAGAAGAAGTGAATTGACGGAGGGACGACAGTCAACCCTCCGTTTTATATATATATATATATATATATATATATATATATAAAATCAGGCATCTCTATGTACGTTCATTCAATAGAAATGTATAAATGACATCCAATTTCAATAGAAGGGGATCTCATTTTCTTGGGGATTTTATCGGTCATATTTAGGAGTAAACAAATGTCGATAATTTAGTTCCCATATAACAAAAATAAGTGTTAATCTAAAAGGAATTGTTTTGTTCCCTTTAAAGGAGCAGATTATTCCTTGTATGCAATGTACTAATGAACTAAACTATAATGGATAACATCTCGACCAGTATTAGACGGAGATTATTCAGATTGTGCTCACAGCGAAGTCGAAAATAGTCAGCTAAGGATATTTTAAAGCAGATAGCTTTAGAGAAAATCTATAAAAAATAATAGTAGATTACTATCAGAAATCCTTTATTTCTAAGTCACTATCTTAGATCTTAAAGTCTGAAAAACCTTTACCAGTGAAACATTTGATTGTGCCATCTTTTTACATTTTCATATTCACGAAGCAAACTTTTACTAATTTTTGTTCACTTTCAGCATCTGATAGTATTTCATTATAATTAATCACATCTGGTGTGGTCGATTGGTAATCTGATGTTTACAACTTTTGATTCTTTCGTAGCACCTTTTTATTTTCAAAAGCGTATATCTGGCGCCCCTAGTCTCCCAATGCTTCAATCATCACCACTTCTTTATTTAGTAGGGCAATATTGTCTCAATTAATAAGAATTTACGATAGAAGTTTAAAAATAATACTAAAAAGTTGAGTCGGTTTGACTTCATCCATTAAAATACACCATATTATTGATTTGCTTATCACTTTCATTAATACTATTGTCCTAAAAAATATGAAATTGAAAGTGGTTCCTTAAAAGAGTTTGTAAATATATTTTTTATCAATATAAATTTTCCTTTCTTTTCGCAAAGTTCAATTTCTTTTTTAAATAAAGCACATGTCCTCACTTCATAAATCCATTTTGGGTTCTGTTTTTGTTGTTCCAAATCTAATTAAACAAATATACCTCTATATATTTATTTTATCAAATATTACAACTGATTTTAAAAGAAATACTACTTTATGTAAAGTTTATATTAAAATATTAACATTATTAATTAATAATTAATACTATTTTTTTTAAAAAATACTGTAACACACTGAAAAATAGAGAAACTATAATATCTAATCTCCGAGTAATTAATTTAAAATAGTGCAATGTAGGTTCTTAAAAAACTTTAAAAAATTACGTATACCCATGAAGAAGGTCAATTGTTGGTCAAAAGCTCGGAAGTTGCGTTCGCGTTCATAGAATAATAAAAAGGACTTATGAAGTAAAAAAAATGTGTTTCATGTACGTGATTGTTTTTGTGTTCCGCTAAATCGACGTTTGAGTTCCAATAGGTACACTAAGAGGCAGTAATTTTCAGTGCTGTTCTAGACGGCGGGAGTGAGTGGTTTATTTGTTAATTGACACGTATTATAATTATCAGCGAGTCACCTTACCTGGTTGATTTTACATCGGGAGTCTTAAAGTTTACCTCCTTAAAGCTCATTTGAGTAGGGATATTTTACGAGAGCCTGACAAATGTATAGGCTCTAAACTGACAGTTTTATGTTCTCTGCTAGGGGATGGCGTAAACAAGATTTCTCATCTCAAACATAAAAATGTAGGGTCATGGCCGAGATTTGAACCTATAACCTTGAGTACTAAAGTCAAGCACGTTACTGCTAGCCCACACATGACCCCATCTGATAAGCATACTGGCTGGGCACCGACTTCTTTATGCCCTCCCCAGTAATACACGACTGCTCCAGCTTCCACAAAGTCAACAGTTATGACCGATTTAAAAGCATTCCTCAGTACTAAAGGCAGGAAGACAACCATTAAACCCCACCTGACAACACTATTAATCCTCAAGTGTATCAAGCCAATCCCATTAAATGAGAAAGATGATTCATTTTTATATCCTTAAAAATAATTAAAAAAAAGTATTCAAGCGATCTGCATCCTAAAAAATATTATTGTAATTTGAGAGTAGGCCTTCGTTTATTTTGTTGAATAGAACGTTGTGTGACTGTGACCCTTTTGTCAAGAAGACCATTCAACTGCTGCAAGACCAAAGGACGACACGAAAGAGTCACATAAGTCACAATCAACAAGCGATATGCTGGCAAATGGTACAAAAGTCATAAGGGAAGAGACCTTTGTAAAGAGCTGAGGTAGTATTGGTAAATGAAAAACCACCAGTCTTAAACTGTCGAAAGTAAAAAAATGGAAGGAATCCTTAAGTTGTTTAGCAAGTCGAAAGCCAAAGACTCACCTTGACTCTGCATGGACTAGAATATTTCATTTCACATTATTTATGCTTATTTGTTTACAACACCAATAACTGACAAGTTTATGCCTTCTTGAAACAAGTTCAAATATCTACGTTATAATGATATACAAGCCTAAAGATGATTGCAGATGAATCAAAACAACCAATATAATATCAAGCATCGGAAAACTGCTGCATCAATTAAGAGATGCAAGAAGAAGAAAATGAAAAGGTTAAAATAAAAGAAATAATCATAAAATACGGCGTTCTGTTCGACAAAATGGACCTACAGAATAATACATTAATTTATCTATCTGTAAAATTATAAAAGATTTGTTTGTTTGCCCCACCCCAAGCAAGGTTAATAACAAGTCAATTGTTAAAGAACAATGACAACCAAACCTGTTTTGGTATTATTTCGCACTCCCAGCTTATTCAGCCATATCGCAGATAATAACAATAAAACAGACTGATGCCTGTTTTACATAAAAGCTCTTAAGCCGCAATATATAATAAACAATATATAAACCATTTGATAACTAAGCTCCTTAGGTTAGTTATGATCGAAGATGGACAACATCCGAAACCGCTCCAACGACTCCAAGAATATCTTACGAGATATGACGATTTTCTCTATCTATAATATAACAATAAATGGCCAACGAATTTCAGTAAAAAAAAAAAGTACCTTTAACGAATGACTGGTTAAAGGTAGTAAATATGTGTAACTGGATAGTTATGAATGCTTATTAGATATAAAGTTTGACTGATTTGTCATTTGGCACCCATTTGAATTACGCGTGCTAACGGGCATTATTCTATACCGGACCACTAATTGTCTTCCTCAAGTTTATTACATTAGGTAAAGCGAATCGTAATCTTTAATGAGTTTAACGTTCGTCCGAACTTAAGAGTTGACATTGAACTAAATCAAAAAAAAAACGAACATACAAAATTCAAATTCGGATAAAATTATATTCTTGCATTCAAAAAAGTTTAATGATCAAACCACAATAAGAAAATGGGAAAACAAGACTAAGATCTTTCAACCGCAACAAGCGGTCTTCGTCAGAGTCAAAAACCCAACTTGTTTTTGACAAAGACCGCTTGTTACGGTTGAAAGATCTTAATCTTGTTTTCCCATTTCTTATTGTGGTTTGATCATTGATTGTTATTTCACATGTTTATGTGAGATCTTTATATATATATAAATGTTGATAAAAGTATTGACCGTGAACTAAAAACAAGATCAAATTTATCAGGAATTGTTAGTTCTTCAGCTTCAAATTAAACTATTTTTTGACTCTGACGAAGACCGCTTGTTACGGTTGAAAGATGTTAGTCTTGTTTTCCCATTTTCTTATTGTGGTTTGATCATTGATTGTTATTTCACGTGTTTATGTGAGATCTTTTTATCAAAACAGTCTATACTAAAGAAGGCATAAAGGTTGACATTTAGATTCAAGAGTACCAGGATAAGACACTGTTTAAAACTCGAATGTTTAAATCTTGTATATTCAGATTTTTTTTTATTTTTAATATTGGGTGATAGGAAATTAAGGTGTTTATGGTCTCTGAAAAAGAATAACGTTAAGCTTTCGGCCTTACTGGCCGTTTATTGGCACAAAAACCTTCGTCAATATAAGAGAAGAGTATTTTAATGATAGCGCAATTGAAGAAATGTTATTAATTAAATCATTAAGGAATTCAGGTGAGCATACTCGTAACGCTCAAAAACATATTTCTAGTAACAGCTATTTTAACATTTCTTAGATGGCAGAAAAAAAATGAGCATATGCAAGTATATTAGTAGGTTTTCTATATAAACTAAAATGTAACTAACTATTCAGGTAATGTATAGATCAGGACACCTAAGAAGGGAAAATTATAATTTACTTCTTCTTCCACTGTAAATTGGTTGTCTACACTTATGAATTTAATCTCATAAATATTTTAATTTTTTTTTTATTTTTTATAATTAATTATAAAACCTTAGTTGGCAGGAACTTTCTTCATTATAAGTACCTCTATATTTCTAAATAAGGATTTCGTAGTTGTATTTAAACTATATAACAAACTTCCTACACAGTTAACAGTCAACGTGTCAACGTTTCACCTCCATCATAGAAGGAGATGAGGAGAAGATTGTAGGAAGTTTGTTATATAGTTTAGATACAACAACGAAATCCTTTACTTAGGAAAATAGAGAAACTTATAAAGAAGCAAATTTCTGCAACTATGGTTAAGTTTTTAATAATATGTGCTTAAAAGAAGGACTGCTACCAAAATTCACAAATATATATATATATATATATATCTGTGAATGATCAAACCACAATATGAAATGGGTAAAAAAGACTAAGATCTTTCAACCGTTACAAGCAATCTTCGTCAGAGTTAAAAACCCAGTTGAAAGATCTTAGTCTTTTTTCCCATTTCATATTGTGGTAAATTAAAATTTACTTCTTCTTCCACTGTAAATTGGTTGTCCACACTGATGAATTTAATCTTATAAATATATTATAACTTTTATATTTTTTATAATTACATTAATTATATATAACTTTAAATTATACAAAGCACGACACAGAAAAAGGAATAAAAAGCACACTTACAGAATTCTCAATATTGAGAATTAAATTCAATTATTAAATTTATTAATTATATATATATATATATCAATGATCAAACCACAATGTGAAATGGGAAAACAAGACTAAGATCTTTCAACCGTAACAAGCGGTCTTCGTCAGAGTCAAAAACCCAACTGAAACACTGACGAAGACACTTTTGACCATGGCGAAGACCGCTTGTTTCGGTTGAAAGATCTTCTTAATCTTGTTTTCTCATTTCACATTGTGGTTTGATCATTGATCGTTCTTTCACGTGTTTATGAGAAATCTTTATATATATATATATATATATTTCACTGATAAAACGAAATACGATCCAAACTGGACACAATACGAGTTCGAGATTAACAAAGAGCAACACACAAAGTAGGGAAACACACTTACAGACTCAAATTTTCGGGTAATCCGTCTTCAGGAGAAAAGAGAATGGGAGACCAAGCACGTTGTAGGCGCAACGGCAAGTAACCAACCCGGCAACCGCCAGTGCTGTCAACCGTACCCGGTCTTAAAGTATAAAATTAGGAGAAGATATAAACAGAAGCTCAGATAAGCAGTACTGGTTGGGTAAAACTATAAGTAGGTGAAAAATTATAAACAATATAAGATAAAAACAAACTATAAGAAACAAAAATAATGATAGAGAAAAGAAGAAAAAATAAATAAATAAATAAAAATAAATACAATACAAAAAACTTGCATTGGTTATTTTAGTAAATAAAAGATAGAGACTGAATAAAAGGGTAAGTATGGGAAACTAGTTATATCTATTTTGTCTTCTTCACTTACTACTAGTTTGTTTTATCCTATTTTATTTTTCTAAATTCTAATTCCTAACTAGTTTCCCATACTTACCCTTTTATTAAGTCTCTATCTTTTATTTACTAAAACAACCAATGCAAGTTTTTTGTATTGTATTTATTTTTATTTATTTATTTATTTTTTCTTCTTTTCTCTATCATTATTTTTGTTTCTTATAGTTTGTTTTTATCTTATATTGTTTATAATTTTTCACCTACTTATAGTTTTACCCAACCAGTACTGCTTATCTGAGCTTCTGTTTATATCTTCTCCTAATTTTATACTTTAAGGCCGGGTACGGTTGACAGCACTGGCGGTTGCCGGGTTGGTTACTTGCCGTTGCGCCTACAACGTGCTTGGTCTCCCATTCTCTTTTCTCCTGAAGACGGATTACCCGAAAATTTGAGTCTGTAAGTGTGTTTCCCTACTTTGTGTGTTGCTCTTTGTTAATCTCAAACTCGTATGTATGTATTATATATATATATATATATACCTAACATATAAAGGATAAATCAGGATGCGGTCAGTTTCTTCCACTTTCAATCAAACTCAAATTCCGACGTTTCGATTTTATTCAAAATCTTTTTAAAAGGCCTACAATACAAAGGAAAGTTTGTATACGCAAAATACGTCGGCAATGAGAGTTTGATTGGAAGTGGAAGAAACTGACAGCATCCCGATTTATCCTTTTTATGTTATATATCTGTCCAATGGTCGACAATTGATTACTGTTTTGTATATATATATATATATATATGAGATTAGGGAACAGATTTTCTTTACGACATACTTCATTAAAATGAATGCCGTAGTTAGCGACATATCACCTTTGTCGCAATCACGGCACTTCTTCAATACACTACTATCTTCAATAAGGCGTAACATTTCACATATAGTATTCGCGGCAACAGGTTTCTATGCTGTACATATTACCTCCAGACTAAGTGTAACACTTCAAAGTCTTTTCACTTTTAAAATATTTGAACTTGTTTTGAAAAATAAATATAAACGCATTGAAGAAAAGTGCCGTTTTTACGAAAAAGGTTTAAAGAAAGAAGTTACCGCTTGTTATGGCGTTGTTTTTAATCAATATTTAAACCACAGTTAAAAAATCAGAAAACATTTAAACATTGAGTTTTATTTCACGTATTTATTGTGAAATACTGTTTAATATATATATATACTAAAGTAAAAGTTTCAGCAAGAAATTCAAAGACGTTATTTGTTAGCGCAAAAAATTTTACAACTTTGAAAATGAGCTCAATAGACTAATTGATTTTATGTTAAATTAACTAAAAAGAGGTAAGAAAATAAGTATAAAATTTGTCGAATTTTCCACATTAAGAAAGTAAGAAATTATATTCTTCTATGAACTTCCATAATGTTACTTAAAAATCGGAATACATACAAAAGCGTAGAAGACAGTGTTAAATGACTTTCAATACAAAAAAAGAAAAAAAATCGTAAGTAATTAGCGTAAAAACAAAGACGGGAGGAATTTCTCCGTAGGTGCTTCGGAACACTCTCTCAGAGAAAGTACGAATATATCCCTACCTCCGCGACCAAACACAGACCATGAATTTCACTTTACTGTTGGATGCAATTGTAATCATTCCTATTAATCCCCTAGAGGTCAATTTAAACTGGAAAGACATATATTCAATCCTAAAAACATACATCATAAAAATAAATAAATCATCACAAATTAAATCTTAAAATCATTAAAAATTTGTATGGATTAGAAAACAGATGAAACTCAAAATATTGTATTTAAAATTACGTAAATTTTTGAAATTATTACCTTTATTATGAAAATTCATGAAAATTTAAGAAAAAAACAATGTAGATATGAAATAAACTGTATAATAAAGTAAAAAAGAGTTCAAACATTAAATTTCATTAAAACAACAGTTTATAATTTAAAAATCAAAAGAAAAGAGTACCAAAATAGGTATTACTTAAATTGACCGGTAGATGTCAGGTCATACTTTGTGGAGGGAAAAACATCAAAATTTGAACTTACAACTCATATAATTATACAATATATGTATAATTGAGGAATTAAATATATAAATTTCTCACAAAAATTCACCCCTTCGAGTGAAACATGTAAAATAAATATTTAATAAGCAATTGTAGAGCTCATGAGAATGATTTTTTCGGATAACTATTACATTTTTTTCTTATTTTTTATATTTTTTTCTTTGCACATTCTGTTTAGTATTAATATATACAATTATTAAATAAAATTTAAGATTTATTCTGGTTTCAATTAGCCGAGTGTGCTATATAAACTATGATTATGGCAATGACATTCTAGGAATCAAAAATATATTTTTATTGGAAGATATGTGAATGAAGAATGTTTACAATATTTATCGAATATTGTTTATAAAAAGAAAACTGTATTACTTACAGCACATTTTGAGTTGAAATTATGAAAAAGAAGAGGGTGTACTTCTGGTTCTTGAATTCTAAAAACTGTTAAAGAAGATTTTTTTCGGAACTGGTGGACACGACCAAAATAACACAACTTCTCGAAACCACGAACACAAAGACGACTAGACCCTATACATGCCATAGTACTAACCGTTCTGAGGCGGCTGTCACAGAGCATGATTTCTTTCAATCCCTACCTGATATTATGGTGAAACAGCTGATTCCACCAGGTTTGCCCACCCGTACTGAAATGCCTTACTAAATCAATACAGAAGTCAAATTCAATGTCTCTTAACTCGTTTAAAATTTATTTAATATATATTATGAAATATAATGTCAATTATAATAAGAAATAATTTAGAATTTTTTATTATCAGTTTTGTTTTGCAATCGAAAACATAATGGAAGGTAATACGAAATATGGTGTTGCGGTGATTAAGAAGACAACTAGAAATGTCTTTTGTTCAACGTATTGTAGCATCCTTACACTTTTTTGACTATAAAATTACTCAAGTACTTTCGTCTTTTCATAATCATCTTCCAGGTATTAGAAAAATGCTTTTTCCCCGTTTGTCAATAGTCTTTTTGTGTCATGGTAATCTTTTATAAGGTAGAAATTTAAATGATATGAGTTCCTTTATGACTGTGGAAATTGGAAATATCCATCCTTTCTACATTTAAGTTACCAAATAACGAACTTCTTAATTATGTTATTAGCCATAATTATACACATGATCGACTGTAAGTTGATTTGGTTTGATCTAAAAATGTTTAATAAGGTTTAATTTCCTCAATATGTACAAGATTCCCTATAAACGGTTTTTCATAAGTAAAATTAACAGCATAAATCATAAAAACTATCTGAATTATTATTAATTTTTTTCAGCTCTATTAATACTACAAGAACAGTATGACTATAATAAAGTAATTCCTCCCTCCAGCATATTAGGCGATAATTCCATTTTGTGGGCCGTACCTAAAAGTAGGCGAACAGTTGAGAGGAGATTGCAAAGAAAATTCGGTTGGCCTCACCATGTATGGAAGCCTATAAGGCTAAGGACTAATTTAATTACATGTCGAACTTGTGGATACTCCCATGAAATTGGACACCTGTGCAGTGAGTGTTAATATTTTTTTATTCTATATAAATTTCATTATCATGTTCAAATTATTTTAGCTTCTTACTTAGTATAAGACAAACTTTAAAATCCGATTTTTGGGATTTAATTAAAACCTTTTATAAATGTAGATATGAATTTATAAGAAGTCAAGATTTGAATGGTATATCTTGACGCAGTTTAGCATATCAGAGATTACAAGCTTTGAAAATTTGATAATCCTAAAATTTAAACGTAATATCAATATAACAAATAACATTGTTTGAATGTTCTTAAATTCATTTTAATACAATAGTTTAGGATTTTGTATTCTTTATGTCCTTCCTGTACCTGTGTGAAGGAGGTTATAAATATCACCAAGACACATACCTTGGATTTTTATTTAAACCACAAATTGATCATACAACATATATATAAATTACTTAGAAGAAAACAAAGCACATACTACAGCCGTTTTTTCGAGTAACAGTGTATCAGGAGAAGATAATTAGAGAGTTTCGCTTTTGATAGAAAACCTCGAATGGCATTATGTTTACTGTTGATATTACTCACGGAACAGAGGGAGTTTAGGAGCCCCAAAGTTGATAAATCAACAATGGACAAAATGTTTGTAAAACTAATTTGTTTTAATAATTTCAAAATGTAAACATGGATGGATTTTGTTGTAATTGATAATTGCAGGTAAATAATGTCTATTTATTAGACTCAAAGAAGTGTTTGGTCTTCTCCCAAACCAAGAATATAGCATGAACTAATTAAACTTATATTGAAATAAACATTACTGCAATATAAGTATGAGTCGCCATTTAAGAAAAAGAAATCACTCCAAAATCCCTACTGGAGAGTAGGGAAACTCTTGTGACCTCTGTGTAAAGGTCCCCGTCTTTGTAAACTCTGGGGCTCCTAAAGTACACTCTACAGAACTTACTTCGATATTTCGACATCCGTCGTTGTCATATATTGTATATATAATCACTAAACGTACATTTGCTGATAACTAAAAACACCAAAACATGCTCCATTATAATTTTTGTTTTTATTAAATCTACATAAGTGTAGTTTTTTATGCTCTCATAGCCCCAGGATTAGTAGTCTTCATGTGATTTTTTTTTTATAAGTCTACATTGATGTTGTAATCTGTTTTTAGGACAGTGTTACGAGCGAATCAACAAAGAAGTAAAATTAATGCAAGATGCTATTCAAAATGAATTGAAATTGAGCCCAGTAGAGAAGGAAGTGGTTGTTCTATATGAAGGAGAAAAGGAGTCTATGAAGCAGTCTTGGCAGGTGTGAATCGTTGTCACATTGCGTTGCTTTCTTTGTCCATAGCTCATTAGGATTGTGAGGTTGTGTTTGTGATGATTAGTGTTCTGGAAGTTGACTTCTACTAGTGTTTCAATTTTCAATTAACGTAAAAGTGAACGTTCATAATATAATACTTCATCTTCATAGACTTTATAGTGCAAGAAATTCTAGAATCATCATTCAACTTTACTGTGAGTAAAACCATGATCAGAACTTCCAATAATGATGACAAAATCAGATGTTTTTGAGCACACTCATTGAAGTTTTATAAAAGTGTTTTACTTCCGAATCCCTCGATTAAATAATATAATAAGCTTCAGAATAGTGCAATAAAGTCAAGATTTATATATAAAAATGAAACTGTTTTATTTAAAATAAGAAAGTGATTTCAAATTAATTTTCAAAATGCAAAATTCATTTCTTTAGTAATGTTACTTATAAATAATGATACATTGAATTATAATAAAGTAAGTCCTTAAAATATAGTGTTCTATAAATTAAGCAACCAAATTAAATATTTATATCGTGCAAAAAAAGATCTAAATTTAAAAATAATATACTAATAGCATTTTTCTAATTTGCTATATTTTTCTATATTATTTTAATAATATAGCAATTATTGTATATTATATTATTATGGAATCCGATGTTTTCTTTAAGTTAAATGTTTTAACAATGAAAGGTAAAAATATTAAAACAAACTGGTAGACTTTTAATGCCAGAAAATATACCACAATGTTCATGTCGTCATTTAAATTACTTCTTTTTATTTTAATCAATTAATACCTTACCTATTAATAATTAGTAATATTGATTAATTAATTAACTATTAATTGACAATGACATAAAATTGAACAAAATAAATATAATGTGTATAAGAAACCTAAGGACTTACTACATAAAAAAGTTCTGATGTTTTAATATAATGTTTAAAATGAATTACTTTATCTATCAATAATTAAATTAAAAGCAGTAATGAGTTTAATGATTATTTTATAACTAATTTCCAAGATATAAACAATATAATTTAAGATAAATTTAATAAAGTTAGGTTTAAGTTATATTATTGAAATTGGTTTAAGACAAAAAAGGTTTCTTAAATAACAGTTTCTTAATGTTTGAATTGAAACACTGATTTAAATAAAACTCATATTTATATTCTGTAATTGATTTTTGTTAAAGTTTTCAAAATTATTTTAAAACGGATACAAAGTTCTAACAATATAAAAGTAGAAATTTCGTTAAAAATTTAATCATTAGTTTATTATAACATATTTTTACTTTATTTCTTTCTAGAAATATAATGATTAATATTTCTATTTTCCTTTTTTTTATAGTTCTAAAGCAGCCATTTGTATTACGCCTTTTTTTTTATTAATATATAGAAAACTAATTAATTATGTGATATTCTAAATAATTAGAAGTAACTAAATAGATGTATAGTACATTTCTTTTTGGAGACATTACTTTTTTTTAAATTACCTTTAATTGTATATTCATTTAAATGAGTCAGTTTTGAATGTTTTAAAAAATAATAATTCTTATGCTAATTAGTAAAGATGATATTCATTTTTTTGCATTACTATAATTTAGTGTAATTGTAATTCAATCTACTTTTGCTTTTCATCATTTATTAGTTATAATTTAACGCAATAGTGAAAAAATGAATATAATTTAAAATTGTCTACTCACTTTCTTTTGATGGTCAGATTTTTTTCTTCTTTTCTGCTTTCTTTTCAAACACTAATACGAACACAAAAATATTTTTACACGTGTGCGTCAATTAGTAATCTAATTATTATAATCACGTTTAAACTGCTGTGTATAATAATTGTTTTCTAAACTCCGGTTAAAAAAACCGACGCTTGCAGCCATAATGATTTAAAAGCTATAAAAGAGATTTGGGGCTTAATTAAGCCAGTGTAGATGCAATAGACATTAAATAACATGAACTATCACTATAAATTTTAGTGAGATGTATGCAACAAAAAATGATTCTTAATAATCCATATTAATTTTAATTATACTTTTTATATAGATAATTTTATAATAAAAGATAAAAATTGGAAATGATATGTAATAGGTGGAATTTGGTAATTAACTTTTCAAGTCGATCGATAATAATGTATTTTATATTTCTAAATTTGTTTCGGTGGATACTCAACTTTACTAAAAGTAAATATATTATCAAGTTAATTGACAAGCTATTCATTGTTTCCTTTTAATGCATTATTTCTATTTTACTAATTTTAATGGAGATATACTTATTGCAATTAGTTGTATAATTTCTTTTATTTGATTACCTTACTATATAAAGTAATTCAATTAATTAATATTATTAATTAACCCAGTAATTTGGAAACATAACTCACCAGCCATGAAAGCAGTTATTGTGTGGTATTTACTCATGATTAGAAAGGTGAAGGAACACTAAGTCTTCACAAAAAAGGAGTTGTGTCCTTTGCTCCTAAAGCATTCAATATCAGCTTACTGATGCAAATTTAAAACACTAAATATAATATCAAACTTCTTGACAACCAATTGATCTTTTTGTTATTTTTATTTATTATGAATTAGATACATTCATTAGCTACAATTATTTCTATGGTTGAAAATTGAACTTCCGACACTAATCGGTCCAATATCACGTATATTTGTGTTCCAGTTGATCTAAAATCACATACATTGGTTTGGGATCAGATAAGTAAGTTTTATTAACTCCAGCTGTATGTATGTCTAGAAAAAAGACATCTAATTGATCATCTCAATTAGTTGTTATTAAATCACATTCTAAATAAACAGTGAATATAAGTTGCCTAATAATGTGATGTTATTAATAAGTAATTCAAATTTCACGCATTTCTTTTATACATTGCTAATTTTCTGTCTCAAATTTTTGGCCAAATTTCATTGGTTTTTAATGAGCCATTTAGTGTCAAAAAAACTGTTTCTGAAAACAGATTACATTAAACGCCTCGTTGGTTAATGTAATTTTGAAGTAATTACTTCAACTCATACCCCATATAATGCTCTATTTTTAGACATAATTGTATTTTGATCCGTCAAATGCTATAGCTTGTATTGCCCTCACAAGCTTTTAGATTGAATGATATTTTTTTTCATTTTATTGAAACAAAAAATTCCAGTTGTTTTAAAAATCTAAAGTTTTTGTAGTTATTGTTTTTGTAACCTCGAAGATAATGCCAAAATTTCAAGACTCTAGAGTTAGAAGTTTAGGAGAAAAAATGTCTAAAAACACATTTAGGCAAAAAAAAGTGACTTTCCCATCATGCATAATTACTCCCAAATAATGGGGCACATCAAACTCTATGAATGTGTAAAATATGAATTTTGATCTCTCAAATATTATGGACAGTAGCGTGTAGACAAGTTTTGGATACACACCCACCCACACACACAGACATCATCGAAAAAAACGTCATAGAACAACTTTAGGAACCCCTAAACATGTAAATCCGTCAAAATCTCACGATTTTTCACGATCACTATACTTCACTTATAGTAAAGTAAAAATATGTTCAACTTTAAAGCAGCTTATAACTTCTGTTGTGGTTAGGATGTTTTTCTTTTAGTTTATTGTAGTCAAATAAAGAAAATCGTTGTTGGTTCTTTGATTCTGCTAAACGTTGTTTTTGTATTTGTATGATGTGGGTACATCAAGAATTAGTTAATTGGGCATTAAAAGCTAATTTATTATTCAATTACAATAAATGGCCATGTATACCATAGAATTCCTTTTATGCTAGTATATAGTCAGACAGATATCATTATAGATAAATTAACATTGTTAGTACCACAGAGCTTAGTAATATCACCAAATCCCCTTTGACTTTGTGTTATCATAGTACTTCAGCCGGTATCAGACTCGTCCATGTCAAACCCAAACTGATTGATATTCCAGGTTATAGGAAGTAATCGACGTTACCTTGATTGCTTTGAAATTGAACATCAAGCAGTTGTTAAAACCATAATTAGCGAATAGGTCAACCGCCCAACCTGTTTAGACCTATAGGCAAGTGGTTAAAGACAAAAAAAAAAGTAGTAGAGAGGGATAGAAAACAGTTAAAATTTACTAACTAAGGAAATTAAATTCCCTAATTTTTTGATGAAATGGGATATTACGGCCTTCGTTAAGTAGATGGCAACAAAGGATTCCGGGAAGGTCTCTTATTATCTTCCTATCACACTATGACAGTGTTTCTTAAACGTTTTTACTTCAGGGCTCACCTATGAAACCAAACCAAAACTTTGGGGCGCATCACTGATTTTAATATAGAAGATTTAGTCCTGAGATTTGATAACAGGAAAATGATTGGAAATTAAAATGTATAGTTTTTTTTTTAAGAAAAAGAAAGAAAGAGAGAGTGAGAGGGAGGGAGGGCTAGTAAAAATGATTTTAATCCCCGAGTAAAGGCAAAGAGGAAGTGTTATCCATTGATGCTTAAAGATTAAAGAAAAATTTGAACCTTCCAGTTCAAAATATCAAGTGACCGAGACTTGAAAACCACATACTTGGTGTTTTCTCAAATAAATTAAAATGATGCAAAAACTAAAATCTAAATCTTTTATATAAACTTAATCTTCCATTATCTTGGGGCGCACCGTTTGAGAAGCACTGCACTATGGTATAGAATAAAATTATTTTTGCACTTGACAGTGAACTCCGAAACTGTACGATGTAAAAAATTATGATTTTATAATAATCTGTTGATGCTATTTTACTTTAAATAAGTAATCATTTTCACCAGTTTTGGTGAATAAACTTGAAAATAAAATAAAAAGGTATGATTTTATAATATGTGTTAAGCTTTACTTATAGCTGACAAATTGCCTCGTTAGATGATAATCCCAAGGATGCTTTATTTAACCGTCATCATTCGTCGACCTTCATGACAGCCAACGCGAACCAACATCTTGGACAATGGGGTCTTTCTTCACAGACCATTTGTACATGGTTCTTGCTTTAGAATATCTTTATTCAATTAAGTATTCTTCATATTTTATTTTTATGCTAATTCTTTGTAAATAGTTATGTCAATATTGAACTAAACATACTGGAAAAGAAAAGGAATGATCAGTAAACTTACATAATAAGAATTGCTGTTAGTTTTACATTTGAAAGAATATTTAAATTAGGAATTTTACACGTATTAAATCAATATAAATATCACTAAAGATCCTTTCAATAATTAGCCAAGGTCAGCTTGTTATATTTTTATTTAAATTTATAATTCTATGCGATATAATATTTAATAAAAGGTTTAAAATATATTTTCTAATTAACGGTGTTTATATGAATCGACAACTTTTCTTTATTTTTATAAATAAATTTCTAGAGGACAGTCATAATTAATCTTCAATACAGTTACCGTTATCTATAGTTAGCGACATTTAGAGTGGTTGGTTGTTAGTGGGTTATTATCAAAAGAGTTATTATTTAAGAGAGTCGGAGTCGACTGATTTCTCCCGACTCCGACTCCACAGCCCTGCACTTAATAACCTTTAAAATCCTGATCCCCCCCATTGTCTGACCAGCACCTACACGCTGACAGTTTAAGGACTACCCTTATCCTTGAGGATTTGGTCGTCCCCCTCCAAGGAGGGAAATACCCATTCCCCCGGGCCAGGGCTCATTAAGAATGAGTACCAGTATAGGAGTATTTGCCTGATCCCCCCAATGTGGAACAAACAAAATGTACAAAAGAACAGAACAAAAAACAAATGAAGTTCTTGCTTAGTAAAAAAAAAAGATATTCCTTACGCCGCTACTAACTCTAAGAATTTTCATCATCTTGTTACCCGCCTGTCTTTTATTTACTAATCTTAGTATCATTTGTTTGATTGTAATGACCACGTAAGTGGTTGACTGCTCCAGTTAATTTCTCTCTAGTTTTAATAACATCAATCTCTTTATGTGTAAGAATAGATTTTACACGCTTTCTAGTATTGAGTAATTATATTGCCAACAGCAGGCATAGATATCATCTCATTAGGACTAGATAAAGACAGTTCTAGGTAAATATCGTCACCGTATATTTCACTCGTGGGCACACAATGAAGGTCACAGGGGATTAATGGTAAAGGAATGATCTAAAGAGAAAGTTAACTGATCTAATAGACTAACGATTGCTAATAGTACTACCATAGAAGAATTGCGAAAAGAACAACCATAACATACTCATGCACTCAGTAATGTGTGAACAATAATAAAAAAATAACTTTAGTGCAATTATTGTTTTTGTATTTCATTGTAGGATTCACCCACGATGAAATTTAACCATCACCGACAGACATACTATAATTAAGTAGGACCTGAGCTCAGCATAGGTAAAAGAACAATATTTGTTGAGGTCCTCCATTAAAGGCTTTGAGAACTTTTGTACAGTTGCAACGGAATTGTTTTTGTTTGGTTTGTTTTCCATCGCCCACACTTATTAAGATTTCATCTTTTAGTGCTGTTCTAGGAGTGGACGTTGTGGTTCATTTATTATTTCGCACCTATTTTCGTAATGGGCTTGCCATATTATCTGTTGATTCCACATTGAGAGTCCTCAATTTTGCCTATCTCAAATGTATTTAAAGTGAGATATTTAACGAGTACCTGACATCGTACAGGCTCAGGACCGATCGCTTTACATTCTCAGATTTATTCATCTCCTACATGAATAAATTGATGGCCAGTCTGGGTATTGAACACTGGATCTGCCTGTCCAGAGACAAGCACTTTGTGACTGCTAGCATGGCCCTCAGTTACAAAAGTAGAAAATATAAATTATTTATTTAATACTAGTTTTAAAATGTTCAAACCAAAACCAATTACCTGGTTAATGGCAATCCACAGAGCAGGCTCTGTGGAGACAATATGAACTATCAAAATAATAAAGGCCTTGCACTTGTATATATCATTGGGATGAGATACTGGAACACTACTGTGGTTAATTTTATAGTTCAATAAATTGCTCACATGGTAAATAGGCAGATGGGTGAATGTAATTGACTTTGTCACAAAGACAATCTGGAGTACGAGCATTGTGTACACATTCTGTAGTACAGACATTAGTGTCTTAATACACATCATCATTCCTAACTCTTTGAAAAACACAAATGTTTTTATAGCAGTGCCTCAATGGGATTACCCCTTGGCAAAGTACATGGACCATAATCTTACAAAATGCATAGTTCCACTTTACACCTACAAATGGTGACGCACGAACATTTTTGCTCTTGGTCTATAAAGCGCCGTATATCAGGCTAGTTTGTAAAAAAAATTACAATTACTTTTTTTTTTGTTTCAGGGTAAAAGAATAGTGGAAATGCCCAAAAAACGTCCATCATGGTTTACAAGAAATCTACTTCAGAAAACCACAGCTGACAATGCAACACCTGAAGTTCAACCCAAAGATTTGGCATAGTTTTGAAAATATATAGTAGCTTATAATATATTGTTATAATAAATTTGTGTTTTTCTAAAAAAAAATAAAGCTTTTCTTAACCATTTATTAAATACATATATGGACGATAAAATTATGTAATAGCAACAACAGTGATACATTTTTCAAATTCAGTCTTCACCTTAACAAGATAACACAGTGATAACCATTTATATATGTAACATACACTGAGCATTGTTTACATACATACATGGAATCCTATTAATATATATTAAAAGATATATACATTTGAACGATGAAAAGACGATCAAAAATAGATGAGAAGTTCAGAATAAACTAGAGGTAAATATAAAATAGCCTCTAAATTTTTTTGCTCATAAATGTTTTCAAACGTATTTATCTACTTTATATAAACCTCTAGTGTATTTAAAGATATGCACAGTGCAATGTTTTAATATAAGAATGGTGGTTTAAATAGTTGGATAAAGTGTAAAAACTCTTGGTGTTGTAACTTTATTGTTTTTCACGAGTAAAAATAATTGAAAAATTTTTTAGATACTTTATAACGTCAAACACTATACTGAAGTAGTTATTTTTGGGGGTAATGGATTCAAATTTGTGTGAGGTTCAAGTAGTGTCGTAACATTACCTAAGATGTCAATTTTCAGACAGTGTCGTCAGCCAAAACAAGTTTAGAAGTCATGAAACATTTTTTTTTTTATATTATAATAAAATAACACCTATCATGCCAATAAATAGATGGGACAATATCAAGATATAACTAAACTAAAAAGAAAAAAAAGAAAGAAAGATAAATCTATAATTAATAGAAGTTTCCAACCGTTGTGGATCCGTCTCTCTAGATCAGTGTTTCCCAAAGTGGGCGGTGCTTTGATATCGGGGGGCGGTAATGCAAAAAGGAGCGGAGATTCTATTGAAAATGTTCATGCAATATAATTTCTAAATTTAAGTGAAAACACGACATGTAAACTTCTAGGAAACGGTTTCTTAAAATTATTTGTTTTGATAATTCATTTTTATGTTAAAAATATATTCTCATCTAAGTTTCTTTTATTGTGTATTAATTCTTTTGCATAAATATGCTATGAAACAATACATCTATTGGATTCTAAATAAATATTCGATTAGTAATTATTTTAATTTAATTATTAAAATGTTTACTCATTTGGTTATTTAGTCTAGGAATCTGATTATTATTCAAGAGTGTTGAGTTATAGGTTTATGGACCTATGGGGGCGGTAGCTCGAAAAAGTTTGGGAAACACTGTTCTAGATCAGTGTTTGTCTACCTTTTTTCACTTGAGCAACTTTGTCTGAAGGTTATCCTTTTTGTCTGAAGGACTCCGTAAGAAAAAAAATTACCATTTTTTTCATATTATGTTCACTGTAGGATAAATATAACACCATTTATACTGGAATAATTGGTTTAAGGAAAACAAAACCGTACTGTTCGTTTATAAAAATCCATCAGGGAAGTTGTCATTTACATAAAAAATATAAACTAGGCTAAAAATAACAGAAAGAAAAATTTGTCATTAGTTTATGTTAATAAACTTAAATAAATATAACTTTATGTTATCAAAATAAAAACCCAAAAGTAAATTTCCTCTAGTGTTCTCGAGGAATTCTTAGTGGACTTTTGTGAAACCTTAGGGTTCCGAAGGATTCTTGTTGAAAACGTCAAGACGGATGTATTCGTTGAATTTGAATCGATTTCAAGTAACGAATCAAAGACATATCTAGAAGTTTAAAGATATATTTAGAGTCAGTCAGAATTGTAACTTTTATTTTAAAATAAAATTCTTAATTTTTTGGTTAATCTCCCTTATATTAATTCTTTCAAAGGGAAGAAAATACTTTTAATTTAATATTAGGTATTCCTTTAATATTAGACCTTTATTAAAACGCTGCTATCACATAAAAACGGAATAAAACAAGTAGTATGCATTCGACACAAGACATAATACTGCGAAATTGTTGAAAAGTGGAATTTTGATAAAATACTATATGAAATAACAATAAAGAAACATTACATAATTGTATACTTTGTCCTAAACAATTATTTATTTCAATGTCCATAATATATGTTACATATGTTTTTAAACAATAATATACGAACAATCTTAAGCTCCTTCTAAACCTTTAATATATAAAAACCTTTTACACAACATGTACACAAAGTATCAAAAAGTTACATGTTTCAACTAAAATGTACAAAATAATCCAGATTCTAGTCAAATATATAGTTTGTTTCGTATTTTTCTTAATTTGTACGTGTTTGTGTACAATCATATACATGTGTGTATACTACTTATCAATTTGAACGGCTGAAAGAGCAACAACCAAGTATAAGACAAAAGTACAAAAAAAAGACTAAAGAACTAATTTAAATATGTCAAAATCTGTAGAAATATTTAAGTTATTTGTGTTAAAGTTTGTTGTCTAATAATATAAGATAATCACATGTATATTAAACCCAATAAGTAGTACAAACAAGAAGTCACACAGTAAATTTCACTTTTAAATATTGCTACTTTCTTTGTGGAGGTGGTCAAACGTAGGATTTAGTATTACTTCAAAAAGAGGATAACTTTGAAGAGGATTACTTCAAAAAAATCTCTTTATAATTTTCTTCATAACAAGCCTGGTATTTCTAAACAAGGCTTTAGAAATGTACAGAGTAATGCAGACACTACCCTACTTACGAGTATTTGAGTTACGAACATGGTTGCCCGGAGGTCAAAACACTTTTTTCCCTTCAATGATGTACGACAAAAGGAATTAGAATGTTATATAGAATTATTTTTATTTATTATATTATTTAGTGTTATTTATATACTGTACAAGTATACAAGGTACAAACCCGTATAAGCGACTAACTCATTCCGTAAGACATACACATTTCCCTATAAACATCCTTCAACGACTTACGAACAAATTCTAACAAATATTACGAACAATAGCTAACAAATGGACATTCGGAACGTATCTCGTTCATAAGTTGGGGAGCATCTGTATCATAAGAATATAAAGACATTTGACCATATTATATACCCACCGTAATAAGGACAATTTACATAAATTAAGTAAAAAATGACAGACATTTTTGCTCCCGATTATATCAGGTGTTCAAATACAGTATATTTGAGTTTTTGTAAGTGTTTTTTTGGAGTGATTTGTTCTACTATATGAGTAGACAGTTTCATATATATACAAAATTGTCACAATAACACGTGATATAAATATTCAGGTAACTCACCACAAATGAATGAAGATGAAAGAAAGGCCTCAGAGCGACAATCTTCATTCATTTGTGGTGAGTTACCTATATATATATATTAAAAAAAAAAAGAATTAACTTACTGAAATACGACCAAAGACTAAAGTGCAATTGTCTTTTTACCAAATATACTATATATATATATTTATTACATTAATTAATTGTTAATAAAAAATAGATAACAACTATGTAAAACGTATTTCTAGCACCATTTAGATTTTATCTATATACACATAATATACATTATACTTAAACAAAACTTTTTGATTGAAAATAAGATAAATCCTTAATTACAATAATGGTGAAAATATAATGTAACTTTTTTTTGATTTTGATAATTTTTTAATAATTATGAGGAGTAATTTTTTTTTTGACAGGACAAGGTTATCCATAAGTATTATACATTAAAAGTGATAAATAGTTAAACTATGCCAATATTTCGAGAAACATTGCTCACCTTATTTTAAAAAATGCTATTCTAATTGAAAAAATTACAGAATTTTTTTTTGTGAAGATATAAAAGACATAAATTATAATTTAATAAAATTGAGGAACTATAAACCAAATAAGGAAAAATTCAATCCATTTCTTGATACAAGCGGTATTCCTCAATTAAATTATAAAGGAATATCGTTTTATTTATCCGATTTTATACATACAAGACTACAACAAAAAAAACTACGGAGGTCTTTCGTCAGAGTTCCTTTAAAAAAAAAAGACAGATTGGTTTGGATTTGAATCCACTGATGTCTCAATTAAACAAAAAATTGACATAGATGAGAATTTAGAAAAATTAATACATCAGACTTTTACTTTTTTTAAAATAATATTTTTATCAGGACCTCAAAACTATTTTTTAAACTAACTCTGGATATAACTTAATGCCAACACAGTGATCTCCCTGAGAATAGAACTCATATTCCTCCATGAATTATTCATATAGTAAGATTAATTTAAAAGTCATCGGCTTAAAGTCATTTCTTCTTAGCTTATAGATAATTTAAACGTCTTATTTATTTTTTTGTGATAAATTAAACGATTGATTTTGTCAATATAATAAAGAAAAATTAGAATTTAAACAAAACTGTAAAATATATTGATATTTATTCAGTTTGAGTACTACAGATGTTCGTAACAGAAAGTACACTATCTTAGATTGAACGTTCAATAAAACTGCAAACTCCTAGTCTGCTATTCACTATGAACTACGCCCAAAAACAGTTCACATTGAAAAGACTATATACTACTTTAAGTAAGACGATATACTATGAGTAAGACGATATACTACTTTAAAAAAAAAATCCAAAAATAAAGCCTTTAATAAGGAAATGACATTAAAGAAACCAAAATTTATGAAACAGAATGAAAATTAACCCACAAATAATAGAGTTTAATAAATAAAAACGATTTTGTTAATTTGATTAAAATCTATAGAAATCATAAAAATTTCCAATGTATCTTCTATAATTTAATTATAATTCTTACATAATTGATAATCTGGAAAAATTTCTGAGTTAATAGTCTTTAATTAACTAAGAATTTTAAATAAATAATAGTTTTCAATTAAATATTTATATTGATTTAGCTTCTCAACTACTGATAGTTCAAAATACTAATTTAGTTATCGAGGATCAGGTCCAAATTAATAACTTCTTATTCCAAGTCTTCCCCGCTGTGAATAATGCTTTGAATAGTTCCTTCAATAAGCCTTGAGAATGCCGAATGAATTTAGGCAAAACGCGGTTTAAAATCAGAAGTTATTAATTTGGACTTAATCTTGTTAACTAAATTTGTATTTAAATTTTTATAGTTTTTTTTAAACGTTAATTAAATGTACTTTAAAAAAAGTATGCTTAATTAACATCAGCTGGTTCCAACCAGACAGTCGTTCATACAAAATTGACGTACACCAAAATCAGCAGAGCAAAAAAGGTAGGAAATTAGGGCAAAAAATGAATACTAATTCTCACTATCCAAATAATTTTCTGCTCCTTTATAATAATATTTCGAATTTTATCAAATCATAGAACTTTTTTGCTCTCAATCGTACTGTAGTTCGCTTATTTAAAAAATTAAAAATTAGACATTGACTTTTGAAAGTACATATGGACGAGAGATGAAATTTACTTGTGTAGGTTTGTTGCAATTCGAGACAATTAAAGGAAATTAAACTAATTTTATTATTAATTAATTGTATTTAATAATAAAATAAATTAAAGATAATGTAAAAATGAAGTCATATTTCTAAGAAACCAATTTATATGTAAAAACATTAACTTTTATTAAGAACTCTCCTCAAAGTCTGTAAGATAACATGCAAATCGAAATAAGATGAAAATTAAAAAAAAAAGTTAATTAAATCAACAAAAATTTAATCGATGTAAATAATTCAAATTTTAATCATAGAAATTTCTGATGTTTTATTCCTGAAAAAAATATCATTCAAAAAGGAAAAAAAAACTCGAAATATTGGCAGTTTGTGTTTGTCGTAAAAAGTACCATTAAAACTTATAAAGTATTAAGTTGAAAAAAATATTAACTAAAACATCTAAAACTTAATGTTTTGTAAATATAAAATATAATTGAAATAATCGTGTCTTCGATTACAGCATCACTGAAATCTAATTAGTGCAAATAATTGATTGAATTTATTTTCAAAACTGATGTTATTCTGATTAATCTATTTCAGATTCTTCAGAGAATAAATTCAAAGAAAAAGGTGTTGAAACATGGTGAGCAAAGCACCTCAAAAAAAAAAACAAACAAAATACTAACATATTAAAAACAATAAATTTTACATTGCAGATATATTCAATCACAAATTACTTAAAACTAAATCTAAATTACCACCGAGATCAAATAAATACATTATTAATTTATTGTTTTTAATTACAATAATTTACACTTTCTCGCCTTCTAAGCTACTTTTAAAGTAATACTTACAATATTATATATTCCAATCATAAAAATATTCTAGTTTTTTGTAAGTTACGTATAACTGAATTAAAAAAAAATTTTTTTTTTAGTTACTATGAGGACCTAAATCACGAATTGCAGTAAATAAGTTGCATGAGATTTAAAGTGTTCTTAATATGCGTAAATTATATATACTTTACAATATATGAGAATAAATATATTTTTGTTTGTTTTTTTTCAAATATGGACAATACAGGACGCTCGAGTCGTTCAAAAGAGTATTATACACTAGGTTCGCCACTGGATTATGAGAGAAGTGCTTGAATATGAATATCTAAAATCTGATTAAATGAACCTAATAAAAAAAAATACTGAAAATAAATCTCTTCGAACGATATTTAGAATGACAGTTGGTCACAGAAAGAGAATGTGAGGTACGAGAGATGTCCTCAGACTGGCATATGCCTTCGAAATGTCATTAGAGGATCATTTTCTCCATAAATCTCCTTCTGATAACAAACATCTGTTCGAATAACCTTTATAATAAAAAATGTTTTGTTCTGTTCTACATTTTTTAAATTCTGGTTAGACTAGTCTTTCCATATTTAAAAAAAAAATTAATAATAAACACAAAGGATCTAAAACGACACAGGAATAATCATAAGATTAACACAAAATAGAAAAATTAAAATTCAAAGTTAGGTCACCTACTTCTACGGTTTTCTATGGTGAATTATTCAAGATCACTTTAGTTGTAAGTAATTTTCATTAGTGAACTCAATATTGTCGATTTTAAAATATCAGTATATCTTACTGATTTTTTTATTAAAAAAAAAAACATTTCAGGAAAGAAAATATACCGGAACCCAAGCACACTGGCCCAATGAATCGTCCTTTTTTTTTCTTTTGGGGAAGATTCAACCAAAAAGGTGAGCCTATGTGTTTTTCTCATTGCATTAGAGCTTATAATTATAATAATAAAATGTATTTTAGAGTAGTGTGTTCTGAAATATACTACTAAAAATGTACTAATAAACATCTAAACATCATAAAAATTAATTGAGAGGACTTCAACAAACATGGTAGATATACTGATATTTGTTCTGTTGTATTGATATAATGAAGATATACTGATATATACATATATAAAAAGATTTCACATAAACACGTGAAATAACAATCAATGATCAAACCACAATAAGAAAATGGGAAAACAAGACTAAGATCTTTCAACCGTAACAAGTGGTCTTCGTCAGAGTCAAAAACCCAACTGAGTTGGGTTTTTGACTCTGACGAAGACCACTTGTTACGGTTGAAAGATCTTAGTCTTGTTTTCCCATTTTCTTATTGTGGTTTGATCATATATATATATCAGCTCAAAAACGAAGAAAAGCAACACACACAGAAAGAGACACACTTACAAACTCAAATTTTCGGATGATCCGTCTTCAGGAGAAAATTTGAGTTTGCAAGTGTATCTCTTTCTCTGCATGTTGTTTTTCTTCGTTTTTGAGCTGATTTGCGTCCAGTTTGGATCGTTTTTTCGAATTTTGAGTGATATATATATAAATAGACTATTCCAAAACAACTGCTGTAAAAAAAGAAAAGAATCGTTAAGGCAACATGATTCATAATGACAGTTCACTTGAAATGTCACCTGAAAGAATGTTCAAAACAATTAATAAAAGATGCAATAAAACAGTTTTCATATCCATCTCTCACTAATACCATTCTGGGCTATCAAAACAACAACTGGTTCAACTAAAGCATTATCATTATTAAATTTACTCATCTTTAAACCCAAGTTCTTGGAAGTCAACCAACAGCCAATACTATCAAAGGTGGCTGTATTAAATACCTAAAATTAAAAAAATGAAAACCCAAAGAAAAACTAAACAACAAAAATGAGAAATATTACAGATTAATTGACTTATTCTATTTTTAATCTCACTAACTAGGAAACAGTATTGAAACTAATAAGACATAATTTCCAGAATTCAAAAATCCTACCAACAAAGTTAAGACTCAAATACAGCACTAATATAAAAATAACTGATTTTATTTACAAAAATGTTAAGAATCCTTCTTTAAACCAATTAATATTCTGCCAAACTCACCAAATGGAATGATGCATATTTCATCAATTGTAATTTAATAAATAATATATAGAACAAATTAGGACTTTATAATACTTACACTTAATATTTAGCTTTCATTCAACACTAAGTTTTAGTATTTTTTTTTATAAATTAAAAGCCTGTTTTGTGATGTTTGGAAATTATTGATCAAGTCTCCATATAAACAAGAATTATGTTTCACCTAAATCGTCAATAAATAAATTTCTATAATTTTGAGAAAAATTTTGAAAACCAAAATGTATCTAGAATCTATTATAAAAACGATTATGTTCTTGATGGACCAATTATTATTGTACACAATGAATCTCGTGTAATGGAAATTATTTTATATTTAATAAAAATTATATAAAACACAGCAAAACAACTTACTACAATCTATACGTAGAATAATAGTTCGTCATTGATTTTAGCCTGACCCAGTGAAGTGGAATCATATTATTTGAACCAGTTGCTATAAACCAAAATAAAACATATTTCCCGCTTCATCTTCTATCTAACTTCCTCCTGAATTGTTGTTCCAAATATTGTAGTATGTGTTTTCAGTCATTTTTAGTTTTATAAAGTCCGGTTGAACATCTATTTTCCTATTTTTGATATATATATATATGTAAATTTGGGGAGCAATCCTTCTTATATACATGTTTTGTTGAACGACCTTTGTATTGTGGCATGAATAAATTTCATTGTCCATCTTTCAAATATTTAGTACCAGAAAGATTTAAAACAAAGGTGAGAAACCTTGAAAGATGGACCTGAAATTTATTCATGCCACAGTACAAAGGTCGTTCAACAAAACATATATATATATATATGTATAAATAGGGAGCAGACCTTCTTTTATACAATTGTGTTAAACTGAATTACCTTAATCAAACATACCTTTCTTTTGAGCAGTTTTTCGTATTTTCTTCATAATTTCAAATCATCTTGATTCAGTTGGTGAATTATTTGAGCAAAGCTCTAGTTGGCCAACATTATATAATAATTAATAAGTATATAATAATGATGGCCAACCAGAGTTTTGCTCAAATAATTCACCAACTGAATCAAGATGATTTGAAATTATCAAGAAAATTCGAAAAACTGCTCAAAAGAAAGGTATGTTTGATTAAGGCAATTCAGTTTAACATAATAATATATATATATACACAAGAAATAAGAAAAAAATACTAAGATCATTCAACCGTAACAACGGGTCTTCGTCAGAGTCAAATTTCAACTGATTTTTTCTGATTTCTTACTATGGTTGATTTTTATTTCACGTGTTCATTGTGAAATCTTGTTATATATATATATATTTATTTTAAACGTCAAAATCACAGTAAACATGTAAAAAAATCAGAACTATAACTAAGATTTTTCAACCAAAAAGCTGGTCTTACAGCATGAGTGAGACTCTGACAAAGACCATCTTTCTAGTTCGAAGATCTTGGTAATATTTCTGAATTTCATACAGTAGTTTAGAACTTATACTGTAGTTTAGTTTTTATTTCATATGTTTACTGCGAAATCTTGTTATATATGTAAACACCAAGATAAAAAGGACCAACTAGAAACTGGACTGCAAACACAATAACATACAGATAAGAAAAGAGACTGTTACAAGACTCACTATGATACTTCGACATGCCAATCGAGAACAACACTTCTATCTGAAGACGACGTACAACGAAATGAAATATCATCTCTATGTATTTTTATCTTTATATATATATGTATATGTATATATATATATACATATATATAAAATTACACAGAAAGAAATGACACAACTAAGTTCTATATTTCAACTCTCATTGTCATCAGGAGTAAAAGTGGTCAAGTCTTCCATCAAGTAAAGACTGACAAGAAAAAGATGTGTGATTCTGCCATTTGAGGATGAAAGAAGGAATAACGAAGAGAAGGAAATATTAAATATAAATAAATGAGGGCAAATAAAAGAATAATACATTAAATAAATAAAAAGAAATGAATAATAATATTAAATCATAAATAGTAGTAAATAATTATTTATTAAATAACGCGTACTGGTAATGATTAAGCCTGGGGGATGATCTAATGCCAAAGAAGCAGATAGGTGCCTCTGAAACAACTTTAGTTGCCATGAGAGTTATAGTGAAGGATTGCATCACGAAAGTTACGGTCACGACTCCATCACCAAGTCCTCAATCAGACACTCTGTTACCTCAAGACGTATATTAACCTCCTTGGTGCTAGGTCTTTTTCAGTAATCAATCATTTCTGATAGCTGTTTTTTCTTTTATATCTTATTATTTATTAAGTGTATTATTCTTTCTTTGAATTAAATTGTTTGTCCTAGGTAATTTTTACTTGTATCCTCTGTTTACCCTAATAATTTTTTTTTGTCTATCTTGGCTTGGCAGTAGCACTCACTGTTTGATCTGACAGACTTTCAAATTTCCCTTATATCCAATGTGGCCACTTCCACTCCTGTTGATAATGAGGAGGTCAAAATATAGAATTGAGTTGTATCAGTTCTTTCTATGAGTTCTTGTCGTGTAATTTAACATTTTGTCCTCGTGGACGGTTTCTATAAAGTATATGAATATTGTCCGATTACTCCAATCTTTCCGTACATACCAATTACATTAAATCGATGGAACAGTGCATTATTCATGCTGGTAGATGTAACCGCTAATTAAATTTGCTTGTAACAGTAAAATATAATCTATACAAAAATAAGATACCACTATATTATCAAGAACGAAGAATTACTATCTACATTAAATTAGGATAAGAGAACTCTTTATAAACAACATGCACTTAAGGAAGAAACCTTCTCAATCTAAAATGATCCCCTAATAGCTATCATTTTGATTGTATCAGTACTGCATTAAACTAATAATTTAAAATAACAAAACCGTAGAATGTATTTGGATGTTTCATTTTACAAAATAATATTTCGAAATTTGATTTAGAAATACAAGTAGCTTTACTAATTTTAATTTGAAATTTGACAGCACATTTTCTAAGTCAATAAATTAAATAGAATAAGAAGTATATTGTAAGATTTTGGCACTTAAATAATGTTGACCAAAAAAAAAAAGAAACAAAAACCAAAGATCCTGTTGTTATACAGAACTAAAGAAGTAAATCTATACATGTCAGAAAGATTGAGAGAGGTTTTTTCGATGCTATGCAATCACCTCGTAGTTATCAAGTAAGGAATCTGGATCTGTTTCCTCTACGAAATGACTCAATACATGCTCATTGAACGCGTCAAAAGGTGTTGAACAGTGGAAGAATTTTTCACATAAGGGGCATATACGATCTTTGAAATTAGCCAAAGTGGCTTCATCAAAACCTCCAAAATGAGCACCAAGAACAACTTTACTCTGCTCTAATAAAGATTCTTCTGTACCCACAATTTTGTTTTCAACACTTCGTTTTTTTGTCTCTTTCTCCTCCTTTTGAAGACATGATTTACATGGGTCATTCTCTGAAATCACAAACAAGAATTACAAGCATTGTTTAAACAACACGCATGATGTACAACACTATATAATAATAAAAGGGTTTATCACAGGAGTGTCAAAGTCAAAATGGACGGAGGGCCACATAAAAAATGTAGCAACAAGCCGATGGCCGGACTGATCAAATGTTTATTGATTTTTTTTAAAATGACCACATATAGTGTAGTGAACGAAATTGAACCTACTGAAAACCTAACAAATATGTTGAAATAAGATCGGATAAATGAAGCAATATTTTCTTATGGCTTTGTCAGTCATTTTTAATTTTCAACAGCACAAAAGACAAATTTCCTTTATATATAAATCCCCATAACATGAACATTAAGTGTTTGAAGCAGTATTATTCAAGGCAGCATCAGTATATTTTCTCATTTAGACATACAGGTTTTCCAGCTAGCTCCGTAAACATGTACTTCGACTTCCACCTTGTTTGAAACCACCGGTTCTTAGTGCCCGCCTTCCGTTTTGCCATTTTTGAAGGGTATCTAAAAGTTAACTTTTCATATTATGCCAATGACTGCTGACAAATTATGAAATGAAGCCACGCTCGCTGCGTCGACTTTACGTTGTAGGAAATGTAGTATTGGTGCGTGTAAAACTTTTGCAGCCTGCGGGCCAGTTTTAAGAATAAACTAATATCATCCTGCGGGCCATAGAAAACCCTCTCGCGTGCCTGATTTGGCCTGCGGGCCTTGACTCTGACATTTGGGGTTTATCATAAAGTTAATAACAAGAGCATTATTCACTTCATTGTGTGACTATGACATTTACGACCTATTTCAAATTACTAATTCGAAAATAATACTCATATTTCTGAATTTTTTACTGGTTTGGACATTAATTTTATCATTAAACCTTGTATATATAACAGAAGGCACATAACAGAAAAATTTGGACTTAACTGATTGCATCACACGTGTTTAATTGTAATTTTTCTGCACTATGTACCACATATGTACGAAACTATGGTACACTACATGTACCATATATCACAGTACACTTTTATACCATATAATAGATATACTACAGAGTACATAAATACCATAAAGTAGTTATATATGATAGTGCACCTATACAGTACAATATGTAATATAGTAAAGTATACCTTACAGTTCTATGCAAACTTCTAGTTTTTGAAAAAAATAATCATAATTTAAAAAGCGAGGAAAGAAATAGTAAAAGAAATAAAAAATCTTAAAAAATAGTACAAATTCAAAACCACCATCTAATTAAACTAAACCTGGGGTCATTTCAAGCACCCAAGAACCAAATAAGAGCAGAAGCTTTAAAAGTGATACGGTCATTATCATGGGGAGTCATCTTAAGATATATGTATAACAGATTCAATAATATATCGACCGTTCGATAGAATAGGTGTGTTCTCTAATCGGGATTCGGTCAATTTTCTAGGATAAAAAATCAAACTTTCGTTGCCGACGTTTTGGTTTTATTTAAAACCTTTTTCAAGAAGAGTGTATGGAGAAGATGCCTATGAAAAAGGTTTTAAATAAAACCGAAACGTCGGCAACGAAAGTTTGACTTTTTGTAAGAAGAGTGTATGAAGAAGATGCCTATATTCTATAGTTTTGCCATATCATGAGTCATTGGACCCCCTTCCAAGATTAGTCAAACAACTTGATTTTAATATAGTGTTTTCTAATCGTAATAATGTGGGTATGTTAATAAAAAACTCTCCCAGCGAATTGGAGTCCGCTGGTATTTATAAAATTCCGTGCAAAAATTGTCATAAAATTTATATTGGTCAAACTGGTAAATCATTAAAGACACGTATAAACAACACCAATACAACGTAAGTAGACAGGGAAAAAGTAGTTATTCTTGCATATAAAAAATGAAAATCATTATATTAATTGGACAGGAGCTAAATTTACGGTAATAAATTTATGAAAAATCAATGTTGTTAAGAAATATTATTGAATCGTCTCTAATTAAATTTAATAGATCAAACATTATAAACATTAGTAACGGTCTTTTCAAACTTGATACTTTTGTTACGAGGGCAATAGCCTCTTCTAAGAGGGTTGACAGCTAGCGGATAGTTTTTTCCTCTTTCTTACTGTACTCCTTTGTTTCCCCAAACATCCCTTTCTGGACATTAGTCCTTTCCTGCGCCTTCACCCTTTTAAAATACCACTCTTCCCTCTCACTCTTCTCAACCCCTCACCAGATATTCTCTGCATCTAGTGTTTCAGTTGGGTTTTTGACTCTGACGAAGACCGCTTGTTACGGTTGTAAGATTTTAGTCTTGTTTTCCCATTTTCTTCTTGTGGTTTGATCATTGATTGTTATTTCACGTGTTTATGTGAAACTAAATATATATATATATATATATATAAAATATACGTCCTTTTTTAACATGTTCTTGGAAGAGTAGTTTTTTATGTTGCCTTTGCAACACTGTAAAGTGGCTTTCGAATTCAGCGACTGAAAGCCAGGAAAGAAAGACTAACTTTCCAAAGAAAGACTTTCCAAGATACGAAATGTAGAAAGAAGATATTCCTACATTTGACATGATTGGAGATTTAGAAAAGATTTTTACCTGTGTTAATGTTGAAAACTGTGACACAATTAGAAGTAATTGTGTAAATATTATAACAATTTATAGCCATAGGTTAAATTATACATCTAATCGATTGAAAAAGCAGAATTCCAGTATAGAACGTTGTTTTCAAAAAACTAAAACGTTCTTAAAAGAACATAAAGAAGTAATTGTGTGTAAAAGTGATAAATCTGGCAATACAGTCATAATGAAGGAAGAAGATTACAAGTCTAAAATGATGACATTGTTGGAAGATACAGAAACTTATACTATTTCAAGAACTGATCCATCTTCAACACTACGTACTAAAGTAAATATGGTTGTTAATGAACTTAAAAAGAAAAACTGGATAAATCTTCGTCAAGCAATATTAATGAAATCGTATAATGGATTAGCTCCCAGGATATATGGATTAGTGAAATTACATAAGACAAATTTTCCTTTGCGCCCAATTGTTTCATTTATAGGTAGCCCAACTTATGAACTATCAAAATACGTAGAGAAATATCTAAACTATATTGTTGTTACTAGTGAATTCAATGTGAAAAATTCATTAAAATTTAAAGAAGCCTTAACGAATGAAGTACTAAATGAAAATGTAATAATGATTTCTCTAGATGTCCAATCTCTATTTACAAACGTGCCAATAGATTTATTTTTTGATTTAATAAATAAGCAATGGGAAAAAATTGAACCCCATATTGCCATCACAAAGGAGAAATTCTTATCCATTCTAAATCTTATTTGTGAAGCTCGAAATTTTATATTTAATGGAGTTATATAAACAAAAGTTTGGATTACCTATGGGATCTCCAATATCACTGGTCCTTGCTAACATAGTAATGGTTGAATTACTAAAGTATTGTAAAAGAGAGTTAGGCTCAATAGTTAAATTCATGAAACTCTATGTCGATGATTTGTTTCTAATTATTGAAAAAAGAGAATTGGATAATGTTTTAAATGTATTTAATTCATATCATAATCGACTCAAATTTACATGTGAGATAGAAAAAGATGGCATTCTCCCATTCCTGGATATAAAAGTTATAAGAGGAGAAAATGGTAATACTTTAACCGATTGGTACACGAAACCTACCAGTGCTGGAAGAATACTGAATTATTATTCTTCCCATCCTATGAAGCAGAAATTAATTGCGTTAAGAATATGGTGAAAAAAGTTGTAGAAGTAAGTTCATCATGCTACCTGAATAAGAATAAGAGAAGGGTAAGAGAGTTACTACAGAAAAATAATTATCCAGGAAATTTGATTGAACGTTGTTGGTCAAAATATTTAAGACAACAACAAGAGCCAGAAAATGATACAAATACTGACTTAGAAGTTCAAGGTAGAAAGTTTTTTAAATTTCCATATGTTGAAGGATTGTCGCAACCAATTAAAAAAGTATTCAAAAGACACTTACTTCAAGTTAATTTAGCATTTTATAGCAAAAGAAAAGTGAAATCGTTATTTTCAAATATAAAAGAGAAGATTCCAAAGGAATTATAGAGTAATATTATATATGCAATAAAGTGCAAAGACTGTAACAAAGTTTATTATGGAGAAACCAGTCGTTTTTTTAAAGGAGAGGAGTTACCAACACAGTTATTCTATAAAAAAAAAAGAAAATTAATGCCACTGCATTAGCAGCACACAGCATTAATGAAGGCCATAATTTTGATTTTGATGAAATAAAAATAATAGCCAAAGAAATGGATGAACAGAGAAGGAAAACTCTGGAAATGTTATATATTAGAAAGGACTAGTCATCCATTAATTATAGAAGTGACATTTCAAATTTAAATAGTATTTATTCGGGTGTGTTAAGTTAAACATTGTTGATAGATGAAAAATTGTGTTAGTGACTTTTTGGTTGTGTGATGAAATTTGGTTACCTTGTTTGTTATTTCAGTTCAGTGTCACGTGTTCATTCGGACTTCAGTTGTTAAAATCCACAGACTCATTTTCTTTGTAAAATAATTTGTAATGTAATACTTAGTTTTTCTGTTTCAAAATTTATACTTCTGTAAGTTTTCTCACTAACTTAAAGTCAAAATTTCTATTGTAATTTCTTAATTGTAACTAATTGCACTTTTATGTATGTTTGATTTTTGAATGATTGTATTATTTCTTATATTTCCTCTATTTTTGTAGGTCTATGAAAAAGGTTTTAAATAAAAACCGAAACGTTGGCAATGAGAGTTTAATTTGAACCTGAAGAACTGACCGAGTCCCGATAAATTTTAGTTTTGTTTCTATTCCACGGTCGATACTTTTATCAATATATATATATATATATAAAGATTTCACATAAACACGTGAAATAACATTCAATGATCAAACCACAATAAGAAATGGGAAAACAAGACTAAGATCTTTCAACCGTAACAAGCGGTCTTCGTCAGAGTCAAAATATTTTAACAATTGTTATTTTTTATATTTCAACAATTGTTATTTACTCACTTTTATATTTCAACAATTGTGAAATATAAAAGTGAGTAAATACAAATTTAATTTATTAAATATAAATATTTATGTCACAACTATTTCTTTCTTTTAAAATAAGTGAAAATTTCCAACACAGGTATTTTTAAAAATATCTCTTTTAATAGTCTTTTTTTCCTGGCTTTCAATCGGTGAATTCGAAATCAAAATCGAAAGTCGGGGTCAGAACACAAGTAAAACGAGAATAAATAGGGAAGGAGTAGAGCACAAGTGATCACAGGGTTTGTCTTGTAATCACTTACAGACAAATGTAATGTTACATGCTTACTTTAATGTAATGTATTAACATTAAAGCAGACTGAGGTCTGCCACGGTCTTCATAAAGGAAGGAGCCAACGGTCGGATTAGGACCTGGCGTGGTCAGGTAGCCCGCGAGACGTCCTTAGTGGTAATAATAATTACCTAAATAGACATGTAACACAGGCAAAATATTGTTGTAAACCAAGTATAATTCACTGAGATGAAACTTCCAATGCAATACAAAAAAAAAACTATGACGTATATATTCGTCAAGCTCAGTGGTAGGCAGGCAGTTTGCTTTGACGTATATGTACGTCATTAGCACTATTGATGCATACTTGTATGACGCATATGTACGTCATTAGCACTAGTGATGCATACTTGTATGACGCATATGTACGTCATTAGCACTGGTGGTGCATACTTGTATGACGCATATGTACGTCATTAGTACTGGTGGTGCAAACTTGTATGAAGCATATGTACGTCATTAGCACTGGTGGTGCATACTTGTATGACGCATATGTACGTCATTAGCACTGGTGGTGCATACTTGTATGACGCATATGTACGTCATTAGCACTGGTGGTGCATACTTGTATGACGCATATGTACGTCATTAGCACTGGTGGTGCATACTTGTATGACGCATATGTACGTCATTAGCACTAGTGATGCATACTTGTATGACGCATATGTACGTCATTAGCACTGGTGGTGCATACTTGTATGACGCATATGTACGTCATTAGCACTGGTGGTGCATACTTGTATGACGCATATGTACGTCATTAGCACTGGTGGTGCATACTTGTATGACGCATATGTACGTCATTAGCACTGGTGGTGCATACTTGTATGACGCATATGTACGTCATTAGCACTGGTGGTGCATACTTGTATGACGCATATGTACGTCATTAGCACTGGTGGTGCATACTTGTATGACGCATATGTACGTCATTAGCACTGGTGGTGCATACTTGTATGACGCATATGTACGTCATTAGCACTGGTGGTGCATACTTGTATGACGCATATGTACGCCATTAGTACTGGTGGTGCAAACTTGTATGACGCATATGTACGTCATTAGCACTGGTGGTGCATACTTGTATGACGCATATGTACGTCATTAGCACTGGTGGTGCATACTTGTATGACGCATATGTACGTCATTAGCACTGGTGGTGCATACTTGTATGACGCATACGTACGTCATTAGCAGTGAAAGGGTTAAGGTTGTTTGTTCAAAGCTGGGGGTTAATAGCTAGTCTAGATGCAATAAACGAAATCGTTATTCAGGAAGACAGCGAAACTTATCAAGAAGCAAGTTTCTGTAAATTATGGTTACATATTTAATAGTAGGAGCTTTAAGGAAGGACTACTACCAAAATTTACCAATAAATCTAAAATAAATCTACAAAAAATGAATTAAATAAAACTTTTATTACAAAATAAAAATAAAATGTAAGAGGTTTGAGTAAAACCTCTTACCATTAATATTTTAAGGAAAAAAGGAAGAAAATGTTTCATTTAGTGAAATATTATATTGAATAAAAAAAAAATGACTTGGAAGTTACTACCTTTGATAACTCTTTTGAAAACCTTCAAAGCCGATTTCAATCCTTCTTGTTGTTTTTTCAAAACCTCTTTTTCTCGTTTTAAATTCTTTAAAACTTCTTTCAAAACTAAACACAAGCTTTCACAGTCTTCAACTTGAAGGTCTTCTCTGACTGCATCTCTCTCCATTTCTTCAACGCAGAGTGAATCACACTGATTCTAAGAAAAAAAAAAAATTCTTTAGGAACATAGAAATGTAGAAAAATTTATTAAAACAGAATTAATAGTAGTTACAACATAATGAAGGACTTAACTATAAGAAAATGGATCGATTGAATTCGTCCGTGGATATCGAGGCGGAGAACGCATTCTCCAGAAGGCTGGATGTAATTTCCGTTTGTGACTTTAAACAGTGATCTTGATTTCATCGGAAGGATGACTTTTCATAATCTACGCCTGAACCCATCCGAGAAGACAGAATGAACGCATGAACTGTACGACTATCCACAGTGACATCAAGATGGTTTTCGGGTATAGTTCCGGCAGTCGGAGGATTTTCTTCGGCTGTGACCTTACCTTCTAGGAAGGTCGCATTCTTCAGTTTTCATCGTTACATCGGCTAGAAGACGAGGTGACAGCACTTCTATGAGGTGATGTAAGGGATTTCGGAGGACTTGAGTTTTTGTCCGGTTTGTCCCAGCTTTGCTATTTGGTTATGACTATTGATTTGTTTATTATCAACAATTGATTTGATCAGTAAGCACGGAGTCTGAAAACATGTTCTATATTTTAGCGTTTGAAAAGACAATCCTGGACTTCTTTTCATTTATGATGACCTCATAGGCTGGTAAGTGTTTTCCTTTCAAATCATTCTGATATCATTTACAAGAATATCTCTTGTGATCCTAATATTGCGCTACGGAGTGTTTCTTTGATCTCATTAAAGAAGAGTGTCCTTGACAAGAATGATGAAGTCATTCTATATGAAGGAATCCAACGTAGTTATGCTGATATTCGAGATTGGACTAAATTGTTAGTTTATATTTCACTTGTTGAAACTGGTTATTTAGTTCCTCATATAACCTTATTTCAGTCATACTGAATTTAATGATCTTTTTAACAATGTTTCTGAACACAGGCTCGTCTGTCTAATGATCTTCGGAGAATTGATTTCGGTAATAAAGATTTTCGTTGTTGAATTGGTGTTATAGGGTAGGAGTGTTAAAGTCAAAATGGACGGAGGACCACATAAAAAATTTAGCAACAAGCCGAGGGCCGGACTGATCAAATGTTTATTGAATTTTTTTTAAAATGACCACATATAGTGTAGTGAACGAAATTGAACCTACTGAAAACCTAACAAATATATTGCAATATGATCGGATAAATGAAGCAACATTTTCTTATTGCTTTGTCAGTCATTTGTAATTTTCAACAGCACAAAAGACAAATTTCCTTTACATATATATAAATCCCCATAACATGAACATTCAATGTTTGAAGCGGTATAATTCAAGGCAGGATCAGTATATTTTCTCATTTAGACATACAGGTTTTCCAGCTAGCTCCGTGAACATGTACTTCGACTCCCACCTTGTTTGAAATCACCCGTTCTCAGTGCCCGCCTTCCGTTTTGCCATTTTTGAAGGGTATCTGAAAGTTAACTTTTACTATTATGCCAATGACTGCTTATAAATTATGAAATGAAGCCACGCTCGCTGCGTCACCTTTGCATTGCGGGAAATTTAGTATTGGTGCGTGTAAAACTTTTGCAGCCTGCAGATCTGTTTTAATAATAAACTAATATCATCCTGCGGGCCATAGAAAACCCTCTCGCGGGCCTGATTTGGCCGCCTTTGGCGGGCCTTGACTCTGACATATGGGGTCTAAGAGAATATGAGAACATGCCCATTGTTGAGTGCTTGTATGGTTGAAACAATATTCTGTTTGAAAAGTTCCGAATTGTATGCTGCTTTGTAAGTCCTATTGACGCAATACTGGTCGACTTCTTCTCAATTTATGTGCACTCACTATCCTGTAAATCTGTCATGACATCTAAGAAATTGCGTTTATTATTAGCTGCATCTTTTGTAATAAATTTGAGAAAAGATTCCTTTTGCACGTATAACCTCCAACTACACTGACACTTATATTATTCATATACCTTCTTTTGCAAAACTCAATGAAATCAGAATAATTTAAAGAATTTTAGAAGATAGATTCACTGTTTTAATTTTCCGATTCGATGTTTCATCATTTTTTATTGAATAAAACATCGACTAACATAACATTCAATATATGAACTCATTATAGTAGATTAGAGAGAAATTTTCTTATATTTAAGCGCTAAAAAGAGGCAATATATAAGTATAACAGAAAATATGCTATAAAAAGCGAAAAAAATCGTTCAAGACTTTATAAGGTTCAAGTGAAACAGAAAACAACGAAACACTACTCGTTAATGTTAAAAAAATAGGCATACAATAACCTTTATTTATTTTAAGATTATCTTTCAAACTAATAACAAAACACATTAATTACAATATTGCTAATAATAATGTTAATCAACAACTGTATAATCATACCTCATTGCTAGAATTATTTGAGCTCTGGGCCTTTTCTTGTAATGTGGTGTTTATTTCTTTTAGAGAAACTTCTTCTAAACTGTAATCTTTGGAAAGAGAATCTAAAAGTTAAAACCAAACTATATTGTTTTACAGTATAGATCTCATTGATTTTAATTGACTATAGTAAGAAGTAGTTGACGATTTTTTAATGAAACAGATGTTTTAAGTATGGTTGACAAAATCTTAAAAAAAATGTCATGAAAAATTCTTACTATGGCTTAACAGTAAGTAAAGTACAATACAATTCTTAAAAATTGGAAAAAATATTTTACCAAAGAGTTTCTGAAAGAGTAGCTCTGCTAGATGTTAGCATCTTCAACTTAATAAATTTTATTATAAAATTTAACACATAAACAGCTGATTTAGAAATATTGAAACAAAACAAACTTATTAATTGTCCATACGATCAAATAAACATAATAATAACAATATGATTTAAAATCAACATACCTTCATCATTCAAGCACAAAGGGATCAATCTAGCAGATGGCCGTTTTATTTGTGAATTCTTATGTATACTCAAGTTAGGAAGCTCTGCATTTATTTCAGAAAGTCTAGCACTACTATCACTTCTCTTGCTTTCCCATTTCTCAATTTTTTTCCCTAATTGTTTAACAGGTGACAAACAGTTCTTACTATTTCCAGTACAATTAAAGTGTGAAATTTTTAATTGAACATTTTCTTCCTCCAATCTCACTATTCTTGATTGCAGTTTGGCACATCTTTCCTTAACTGTTTCAAGGGCTAATTTTAAAGCTTCTTGAGATAACAATTCATTTCCGGATAATTTTTGATGAGAATCATTCAAAGAAGAAGTGTTTGGAGAATCTGTGGTATTCATTATTCACAAAACAACCCAGAAGAAACTTCAAAATAAATGTCACACAACATTGGAAGGTAATGAAACCTAAATGTAAGTGGTGACCCAGGGATGCACTTGGTGTGACCACTGGAGCAGTACATTTCCTCATGATTTCATCATTCTTTTTTGTTGTTCTTGTTATTTAATCTAATATGCTATTATAGTAATTTCAAGTAAAAGTCTTAACAAAGGTAAAAAGTTAAATTATTTAGATACTTAAACATTAATTGTGTGGTGTGTTGGTATAACTAGGCTTAACTTCTGATTTAAGGCAAATAGCCTCGGTCACTTCGTTTGGTTGAGAGTTTGGGTCCTTTTTGTTTAATAGCGCATATGTTCAAGCTTTGTTCCATGTACTAATTTTTAGGTTCTTACAACTAAGAAAAGCTGTAATCATGTTTTGACTACTAAATATCTATTTTTGTATTGTTGAGCTGGCAGATGTGAAGGCTTCCTGTTCAAAGGGTTCAGGTAATGGGTCAAAGGCAACAAATATGGTCGAGCATTCATTTTTTTTCTTTTTTTTTTTGAAAGTTCAATTACTAAGGTGAATGCCATTGCATTTTGGTTCAACCTTATTACATAGCTTACTAACTTTAAAGAGCTTGAATATAATATAGTCGAGTATAATTGTAGGTATTTCTGTCACAGGTTTTACTTAATGACTTTTTTTAGGCCTTTTTTTTTGAAACTATTGGAAGATGGTTTCGACTAGACAGTCAAGTTATGTGGGCTCATCGGGTGATGGTGGAATTAATGAATCCGGAGGAGTGAAAACGAGACATAGCTATCAACAGTCTAAAAGTTTGACAACGACTTACACGAATCAGTATGGTTCTACTCAAAACAGTACTAATGATACATGTACAAATTCTTCAAGAATCCATATTTTAGATCTTCCTCAAGAAATATTAGACAAAATATTTTCTTATGTCGGCTACAAAAACGTATCACAAATGAGGCTTGTAAGTTAATCCTTAATTATTTGAATTTATGGATATTCTGTTATTATATAAGTTTAAAATGGTTCATACAATGGAGCTAGATGTGTGCTTTATATGTCATACTGTTTTTAATAGAGGTCAATATTAAGATCAAATAGTGTGCTGGCATGAATGAATCAATTTCTTTTACTTCCATAATTAAATTCCTTCTACATTTTTCTCCCTTGTAATTTAATCTTCATTTGCATTTATATTTAGTAGTATAATATTCAAGTTTTTTGGAAAAAACCATTAGTTTTCTTGGTGACTATTATGTTCTACACATACCAATCTGCGTATTACTGTCAACTTACCCTCCTGCCATAACAGTTTACAGTCTTTCTGTTACTTTTATAATATTATTAACATTTAATTATTAGATTGATTGTACCTTTACTATAAATAAGACTATGATTAATTTTGTTTTCTAACCTCTTTCCATATGTATTTGTAATATTATGGAACGAATTACTTTTTCTCAGTGAGTTCATTCCTATATTGTATTTTATAAAATAACTTTCCCAAAAAGTAAAACCAATCGGTTTTTATTAGCAGCAGTTGTTTACATTTTCTTCGTCTTTTCAGTTAATAAGAAATTAATTTATTTAAATTGATTCAGATGTAAATACTTTTTTTTTTATTTTCCATTATCATGTTCATTATATTTTTTTTCCGTAGTTAATATAAAGGCCAATTATATTGGTTGTCTGTCCTTTGTTGTTAATACATTTGTTACCTACTCGAATTCTCTCTTCAATTCCTCTTGAAAAACGTTATTTCTATACTTTTTTGTTGATTGGTAATATATATATATGAATATACAACAATTTCTTGTTGTAAATATATAAAGATCTTTGTATTTACAACTTAGTCATATATATTTATTAATTTTTTCAAAAAATCCATTGTATAATAATTGAACTAATAGAACTGAATTAGTTTCTTATTTCATGTGAAAACATAACTATCTTGTTAGTTTTTTTTATATTCTCTTATGTAGTTATTATTTTTTCTGACTTCCAATATTAATCCAATACATTTAAATTGTTCTTATCTGAGGAAAAAAAAGATATTATTAGTTATTGGTACGGTATATTATTTTAATTCTTTATTTAAGTAGCCTCCTTCCATTTTGCACTCTCATTCTACTTTAATGAATCCTGTCACTCTCTTCTCCCTCAACCTGCGATTACTACCCCTAAAATCTCCACTCTCCCTCTCAATCTACGTAAATACTATCATCTCCTCACTTTCACTCTACTTTCAAAAATATTGTCCTCTCTCCTGACTCACTTGTTTATTCCTACTTCTACACTCTACCTTACACCTATACAAACATCATAACACCACATCCTTCATCAACCTTACATCAATCTAATACTCTCTTTCACTCTACTTCCATTAATTCAATACTCACTTCTCCCTCAACCTGTTATTGTCTTTCTACAATCCTCTGCCTCTATCTCCCACTTTGCTTTCATAAATACTATTACTATATCCTCCCTTAACCTGCTGTTGCCTTTCTACAATCCCCTCCTTCTATCTCCCACTTTGCTTTCATAAATACTATTACTATATCCTCCCTTAACCTGCTGTTGCCTTTCTACAATCCCCTCCCTCTATCTCCCACTTTGCTTTCATAAATACTATTACTATATCCTCCCTAACCTGTTTGCTTTCTACAATCCTCCCTCTATCTCCCACTTTGCTTTCATAATACTATTACTATATCCTCCCTAACCTGTTTGTCTTTCACAATCCCCTCCCTCTATCTCCCACTTTGCTTTCATTAATACTATTACTATATCCTCCCTTAACCTGCTGTTGCCTTTCTACAATCCCCTCCCTCTATCTCCCACTTTGCTTTCATAAATACTATTACTATATCCTCCCTCAACCTGTTATTGTCTTTCTACAATCCCCTCCCTCTATCTCCCACTTTGCTTTCATTAATACTATTACTATATCCTCCCTTAACCTGCTGTTGCCTTTCTACAATCCCCTCCCTCTATCTCCCACTTTGCTTTCATAAATACTATTACTATATCCTCCCTCAACCAGTTATTGTCTTTCTACAATCCCCTCCCTCTATCTCCCACTTTGCTTTCATAAATACTATTACTATATCCTCCCTGAACCTGCTGTTGCCTTTCTACAATCCCCTCCCTCTATCTCCCACTTTGCTTTCATAAATACTATTACTATATCCTCCCTCAACCAGTTATTGTCTTTCTACAATCCCCTCCCTCTATCTCCAACAATTTGCGTTCATAAATACTATCACTCTCTCCTCCCTCCACCGGCTGTTGCCTTTCTACAATCCCCTCCCTCTATCTCCCGCTTTGCTTTCATAAATACTATCACTATATCCTCCCTCAACCAGTTATTGTCTTTCTACAATCCCCTCCCTCTATCTCCCACTTTGCTTTCATAAATACTATTACTCTATCCTCTCTCAACCTGTTATTGTCTTTCTACAATCCCCTCCCTCTATCTCCCACTTTGCTTTCATAATAATATCACTATATCCTCCCTTAACCTGCTATTGTCTTTCTACAATCCCCTCCCTCTATCTCCAACTTTGCGTTCATAAATACTATCACTCTCTCCTCCCTCCACCGGCTGTTGTCTTTCTACAACCCTCTCCCTCTATCTCTCTGTTTTCTTAAATATCATTCTCTTCTCCCTCTACCTTTTATTGCCATCCCTACAATCTCCTCCCTCCCTCTCTCTCTCTCTCTCACCCTGTTCTCATAAGTTCATTCAGCCTCTCATCACTGTTTTCTGTATTCCAATCAAGCATTTATAGCACGGTTCACGAGTTGAATATAGATTTATGTTTTTACGTTTATTCCATGGTTCAGTTTTTTTTTATATTTGTCTTCTTGTATTATTTTAACAACTTTTCTGCAAATGTGTATCCAAACACTTCTGGAATTTAAATAATTCACAGTTCTTGAAAACTTTATAAAGAATTTTTTTTCGTATTATTTTAAATTTAAGATTAAATATTTTTTTTTATTCTGACTTAAATACCGATATCATCTAAGAAATAAGGCTATTAAAATGATGTATTGAAATAATAAGGATTGGGTTGTTGTATAATCATTATTTCATATTGAAGATTAAAAACTGTCTTTGATAAGTATTAATTAAATACTTTTGCCTTTAAATTAAAATATTTTAATTTTATCTCTCTTAAATTTAGTTTAAATATTTAATGCCTTTCTAAAATCCCCTTTCTTTATTTCCCGTATCCTATGGGATATCACTATACCATACAATACGGTACGCAATTAGTACCGTATACTTCAATAGATGTATAGATGCAATAGATGTATACTTCAATAAGTAACCAATAATAATTTGTTAGCAAGAGTAAAAAAGTGATCCATTTATTAAATAAATTAAATTACATTTCGATCTTGCGAAAGAGGAGGGCTATTAATATATTTGGTTTTCTTTTTGTTATTAATGCAACATTCATTTTTATGACCAAAGTTTTCTCTTTTCATTGAGAATTGGATTTAGTGTGCGTGTACTATTGTTTTACTGTTTTTATGAAATTGAGTGTATTAATTTATTGCGGAGTTCAATATATTTATTTCACTGCTGTAATATAAACATTACTGTAGATACAAGAACAGTTTTAGTTTTCTTAAACCTTGTTCAAAGTGTGACGGCTCTCAGAACATAAAGTTTTTTGAATTCTATTAACATATTGTTTTTGTTTTTCAGGTATGCCGACAATTCAATTCAATATGCAGTTCTGTTTTGAATTCGACGTTTCAGCAGCTACAAACACAGATGTTACAATCGTAATATTATTTATATATTTCTTTATTTTTAATATTTACATCAAACATTTTTTGATAATACAATGCAATACTTATATACAATATTAATATCAATAAAATAATATTTTCTCTATGAGATACAAATTAAAAGAGGCATAATTAAGATTCTGCAAACTTTTTTATTTTACGATATGATTGAAAAGTATCTTCCCTTTTTTAAAATTCTTTTAGTCAGGGTCGGGAAATCGTATCCGCAAACCTTTAAAATCAATTTATATATTTATTTCAACTTCAATGGAATGGGGAAAACACTGTGACCGATTATTTTGTAAAAACTTCAATAATATAAAAGAGATCACAAAAACACAATAATATATTTCTAAATTCATGCATCTATTATATCCACTGTAGTTAGTATTATTAATATTAGAAGTATAATAAACCGTCTTACCTCGTATACACTGCGAAAGTGGAAATAAATTGTGGAAATTTGGGTAGATTATATAACAGGAAATAGAACTCCTTATATCAGTTCTTTTTGAAGATGGGTGACACCCGAAACCGGTCAGGGAGCTACAGCAACAGTATATGCGGTAAGACGGTGTATTATAGTTTTAATATTAATATATTTCTATATGGTGACGAGGCAGGCGAAATATGTATATAGTAGCTAGTTTTTGTAATCTCTTTTGTGTGTGCTATTTCCGTGGATTTAGTTTATATACGAGGTGTGTAAATAAAGTAGTGAGACTGATTTTTTTTTAAATTTTCTATTCAAATATAATTACAATGTGATATTGTCACCTTCAAAATAGTTCCCTTCGGAAGCCACACAGCGCTGGAGACGGTCCTTCCAATTATTGTAGCATTGCTGGAACTCGGATTCTGGAATGGCCTTCAGCTGGTCGGTTACAGCAGTTTGTATGTTTTGTAGTGTCCCGAAATGAGTTCCCTTGAGGTGATTTTTCAATCTCGGGAAGAGGAAAAAGTAACAAGGACTCAAGTCTGGTGAATAAGGAGGCTGAGGAGCAACAGGAATGTTTTTACTGGCCAAAAACTCGTTTATTGAGATGGCAGTGTGACAGGGCGCGTTGTCGTGATGCAACACCCACTTGTCTTTGATGTTTGGCCGCACACGAAGGACTCTTTTTCGAAGTCTTTCAAGGACCTCACGGTAGAAGTGCTGATTAACCGTTTGGCCTTGAGTCATCAACGTACTCTGTTGACATTTTCATCGGTGTTTGCACTTGAAGGCCTTCCGCTTCGTGGTTCATCTTCAATCGACTCTCTTCCTTCTGAAAATTCCTTAAACCACCGAAAAACCTGTGCCCTTGATAAAACACGTTCTCCATAGGCCTCCTGAAGTTTTTCAAAAGTTTCGGTTGCATTATGTCCAAGTCTGAAGCAAAATTTGATTGCACACCGCTGCTCAACTTTGAGGTCACTCATTTTTAAAACGCTCAAGAAAAAACCATTTCACGAAAACCAACGCTACGGACAAACAAATGACTGTGGCGAGTTCAGATTCATACTGGAGGCGCATCACACGTGCACCTGACGCTACTCAAGGCCACGCGTCTCCAGCGTTGCCAGATCGAAAGCGACGTTGCCAGTCTCACTACTTTATTTACACACCTCGTATATTGATAGTTGCGCATAGAAATCTTATTCCAGGAGTAGGGAACCTTTCTCGGAGTAAAGCCATTTTAGTACGGTCCACTTCCCCAAAAGGCAACAACGAATGGATACGCTAATTCTTATATTATAGTTATACTCGTATTGTAAAATCCTTGAATCTATCATTATATTACTCTATCAGTGCATCTAAAACTGTTTCGCATCTTTCAAAAGATTCAACAGTGTCCTCATTGCCTTCGTTTATTACTTTTGTTAATTCGAGAAAATGATTTTCTAAAAGTTTAGATTTTTCAAGTAATGATTGATGAATAGACTTCCTAAATACCAAAAACTTTTTGTCGTTATTATCATAATTGTAATTCTTTATATTTTGAAACATTTTTCTTTTAAAACCGCAAAAGACCTCATATCATGGTTCAAAAGGCCACATGCTGCCTTAAGGCCGCAGGTTCCCCACGCCTCTATTATTTTTTCTGTGATCGGCTCCATATATAGAAATGGTCGTATGTTGAGATTAACTTTCTCATAGGAATAGATTATAATTGGATAAATCTGTTTCACATACCAAAAACCTATGATGAATCCTCTAACCCATTATATCCCACTGTCCTCATTTGAGGATAGTCTATAAAAGCACACATACTTTTTAAACGCCTGTATTTTGGATAGTCTATCAGATCTACATCATTTACTGGCATTCTAGTTTGTTAGGATTATCACTGATATTAATTAAAACAGCTTTCAAGAGGTTGTTATTTTAGTTACAAAAATAGGTGAAATATACAAGAAAAATCAACATTTTATTTTCATTTCTAGTTTACTCCATATTGAATTGTAAAACTTAGGACTGAAAAATAGTAACTTTTATAACGAAACAAATAATGTGAATTCTATTATATAACCGTTTGTTTACTCTTTAAAAATACATATATGGTCTAAAATAATGAATTCTAAACGAGGACAGTGGGATGATGTGGTATCCATGCTGCCACTAGCAGTGTGTTCAGACCTGTGCACTTAGAACTATCAAACATTCCAAACTCTGGTGGCTTAACAGTTGTGATTATTGATTTGACGAGTGAAGTTATCGTAAATTAAATCTCACAAATGAAAAAATTAAATAACGAAATTAAAAAATAAAAATAAAATATAACCTTATAAAATTATAATTTTATAAAAAAAAATATATAAAAATAAAGGTAAAAATATAACTTCAACATGTTTTTTATTCCTATTTAAACAAGCTGTGGAAAAATCTTTATGAAATTTTTCCAATTACTGAGTATAAATACAATTACTGAGTATAAATGACAATTGATTGCACATATATGTAAATAGAAATCAATTTAATTAGACAGATTTAAAACGAATAAGTTATAAATGAATAAGAAATAAAATATAGAACATCCCCTTACCTTATAGCAGTAATGGCAAACCTATGACACGTGTGTCAGTGTTGACACCTAACCTCATTTATAGTAGCACGCATAGTCAAAAATAAAAAATATAAATATTTGTCTCTTATAACAGCCAAAATTGGTTATTAATAATAATATTAATTCTGTAAATAATAATTAATTTCTCAAAACAGACGTGTATGTACAAGTACAATAGAATTGCATAACAATTATACATATTAAAAATATTGTTTTAATAATAGTATTAATGTAAAAATGCTAAATTTTGGTTTTTTTGTATTTTAAGTGACGTGACATTAAAAAAATAATTTAACATTGAAATGTATTGTTTTAATATTGATATTATTATGAAATTCTAAATTCTGAAAAAATTCTAAAATGTTAAATTTTGGTTTCGAATTTTCTTTTGTATTATAAATGGCATTAAATAAATATTTAAGTTATAAAAATTAGAAATACTTATATTTTCTTTTTAGTCTTTACTTTTGCGGTATGTGACATGCCATGAAAATTGTCTCGTTTTTTTTTCCAAAATTTTGACACGTCGAACTCAAAAGGTTTTTGCCATCATTGCCTTAGGGATTAGTTGAACAAGGTTTGGAGGGTAGGAGGATACGATAAGACTTGGAGAGTAACGTAAATTATATATTTTAAGTTACACTATGTGGCTTCACTTATTTGTTTTTCTTGTTCTGAATGTTATGCTTCCCTTAACTTGAATCTTAGCTTAATCTATTATTACGGAAACATTTTTTTTAATTTTGATTTTTTTTTCATTTCTTTCTAATTTTCACCCTTTCCTTTTTCACTTTCACTCCACTTCAGGTTTATTTTGCTTTGCTTCACTTCCAGTTGTTTCATTGTGATTACTATGCAACACTTCATAGTACATCGTATCTCGAGTAACTGTTCTTATAACTAGTCGAATTTTGGTTCGAAATTTACATCGTACATCGAAATATTCTTATGTCGGTATGTTCTTAACGAGCTACCACTGCATATAATTCTCTGTACGTCTATTTTGTATGCATTCAAAAATGACTTTAACAATATTGATGAAATTTCACAAACTCGGTTAATCCTGGAAAGGTTTTTAGGTAGGTAAAATTTATTGAAAGTCGGAATTTAAACATTACAGTGAAGATGTAATATTGTGGTTTGTTTACATTTTTTGTCCCCTACCAGTCAGAGAAAGTTTTTCAATCAAATTAATTATGTCGTAAATCATTGAAGGAAAAAAAGGCTGTAACTTTATTTAGCTTCCAAATATCCAAAAGTTTATGTTGTCAAATTTAAACGATGACTCCCAAAAGGAAAATTATTGCTATACTGTATTGAATATATTATTACAGAAAGACATTAGAAATTAAACTTTCAAGGTAAAGAAATATGATCAGGAATTAGAAAGCGCAAGAATTACTTTAGGTTGAGGATAAATAACAGTTCTCAAGAGAAAGAAGAAATTAGTCGAAAACTGAAACACCCGGGTATTTTACTTAAAAGCCGTCATCAAGGTATTCAATGTTTAAGGTATGATTGATTTTTCATTGGAGGTTCTAAGAAAAAACTATCCCTGTCAAGTCGGGTACAACAGCTAGTTGATTCTATATTCATGTTTTCTTCATAAATTCCTGATATGAACTCCTGGAATTCCAACTTCCTTAATTCTCTAAAGACTTTTAGATGTCTGTAAGCGATCAATTTCGTTTTTGTGGATTTAAACAGCGGTATATTTCTGTAATAGACTGAAGAGTTTGAACTATCTCATGAGTGTTGTTTAGATTTCGTTTAGCCTATTTCAAGTGGTTCTAAAGACCGGTAGTATATGTTTTTAAGTATGTTTCAAACAAATATATAATAAAACTTAAGATTCCCGAAGGGGCCAGGTTAGTTCAGTACTTAACATAAGCCTCTCGGCCGGTAGTCGGTAGTTCAATCCCCACCTGACCCTCGATTTATTCACTTCTAATTATGGAAGTACTCTTGCTTTCGGAATCTGAGTACTTGCTTCGTGAATAAATCTGAGTACGTCGTCCCTCGGAGAGGATGTTCAGTCGTCGGTGTCCGGAGCCTGTACGACGTGAGATACTTGTTAAAGATCGCTAATCGAAATGGACTTGAGTTAGGCAAAATTTTGGACGCCAAATGTAGAATCTGTAGAACCTGTTTTGGTATTATTTAGCGCTCCCAGCTTATTCAGCCATATCGCTGAAAACAACAACAAAACAGACTGATGCCTTTTTTACGTGAAAGCTCTTTTGCCGCATCTCGGGAGCTATAAGCTCTAGCTTATGATAGAGGCAAACAAAACCTCCGAGATACGCCCGAGGTGGACCACGCGGAGGCGAGCTTCCACGACCCTACATCACAAAAAAATAAAAATCTTATAACCATTTAATAAAAGCAAAGCAAAAAGATCCCACGAAACAAAAACTATTCTTCTTAATAAAATTTAAAAAGAAGCATATTTCTTGGTATTTTTTAACTTCTAACACTTAGTCTTATACCACAAAACTGGAAAATAAACTCCCGTTATTTTAGGCTTTCATGTAAAGGAAAACAAAAGAAAAACAAGAACATTAACTTTTCTCATGCGTATTAGATCTTAGAGAACCGGTGTATTCAACCTGATATGGAGGTTAGCCAACATGAAGATCACTTGGGGGCAATACTGCTGTCCTCTTGTATCTTCCTATAGCATAGACGAATTTAAGAAACGCAGCCCTGTGCTTCTTTAAATCTGTAGAACCACCGGTCAAACAAAAAACCGGTAAACGGCTGACGTTATCAGGGGATCGGTTTACAATATATATATATATATAAAATAAGATTCCCAAAGTCTCCCATTTTCAAAGACCTAATTGTATTGTGAATAGAAAACCTGGAAAGCATTCATAATTAGGTTCAAGCCTTTGATTGGTCTTATGCCTATAAAGACAGTTTATGCGATCGAACCTAGTAAAGCTAGTGTCAGTGTGTAGCATTGCAGTCACTAAGCAACGATGACGGTGATAAAGCTGTCGTTAACAAAGTTACTCTACAACTTACCGACCTGTCATCGAGTATTGCTCATTGACTCGCAAAAAGGCCACCTCAAGAGCGAACGATTATCCTCGTATTGATCCTGGCTTGTTTGACACATATAGGAATTATTAACTAGTTCGTCTTCGACTTACTAACTCAGTTGTTATTAGGACCAGCCGTTATTAAAAAATTTAAGCATATGTCTGTCTGTAGTGCTATAATGCAGAAAGAATAAAATTCGTGTAGTGATATTCTGAATCTTAAGCCCAGATTATTAACATTTTCTTAGCTCATTATTATTATAATCAGATTTAAGTAATATTTTATTCTTAAATATGTTCTACATTACTATTATGCGTTACGGTGGTACAGTTTGTGAGGTCGACGAATATCTGTATTTATTCTGTTTGTTTTGCTTTTTCTTGTTCTACTAAGACCTTTATGTCGATTGTAAGTTTTGCAATAGTAATAAAAAAAATTATAAAAATTCTTTATGCAATTTATGAAGTTATTTAGCACTTCAAATTAAATTATTCGTTATTTGTAATTATGTGATTGATAATCCCAGTTATAGCCGAGGATTATATAGATTTTTTGGTTAAAAAGAATATCGTAATCATTATAACTAAAATGGGTGCCTAATAACATATGAGCCAAACTTATCACCCTTGGAATAGCACTGAAGGTTAAAGACTGTAAGTGGAGGGCGCTGTAAACAATTACTACTATTTAACTTAACTTGTCAATTAAATAACTTCATTTCAGCAAATTAAACACATTTAAATTTATTTAATTTGAATTTCTATTTCCTTAAATGAATAAAAAAAAATTCGTTCTTATTGCTGTAAAATAAATCTTTTTTTTTTTTAACCTTTAATCAAAGCTATTTTATTATTAAATAATTTTAAATTTGGACTGTTGAGTGAATTATTTTGTGAAGAAGCTTGATTAACAACTTGTTTGAAAAACCCATCCCTCATTAGGGATACCATTATTTTGATAACTGAATTAACTTTTCATTCCATTGCTTAGCATTAAGGAGAAATCTAATTATGGAAGTACTCTTGCCTTTCAAATCTTTCATATACTTTTATTTGTAAAATAATTGCATGCACTTGTTTTTGAATTTATTATTGATAGTAGATTGCTAAAGATTCTTTAATAAACTTTACTACCGCCCATCTGGGTGAATAATTCTAAAAAGGAAATATTCAATTTTTTTTTGTTTATTAAAATGAAATCTAATTTTTTAAGTGGGGATCGGAATTTTTTAATAAAGTATAAAGTAGAAACGAATATAATTCATATTAATAGATAAGATGTTATATGTAAATATAAAAAGTAAGTATTAAACTGGTTTCGGGTAGTATTCCAGGTTCAAATCATGCTGTCAAAGCCAACGATTCGTTTTTACTTAAAATCTTTTTCATATGCACATAACATAAAAAAATACATAAAATCATCCATCTGTCACAACATATATATATATAGCAGATTCAATAATATATCGACCGTTTGATAGAATAGGTGTGTTCTCTAATCGGGATTGGTCAATTTTCTAGGATAAAAAATCAAACTCTCGTTGCTATTTGGCAAAATTGACCGAATCCCGATTAGAGAACACACCTATATATATCCCGAATTAGAATTAGAATAATCGAATTATTAGAATAATCGAATCCCGATTAGAGAACACACCTATATATATTCGTAAATTTTGGTAGCAGTCCTTCTTTGACACACACATTATTGAAAATGACACCAAATTTAGATGATACCTGTTTCTTAACAAGTTTCTCAATTTTTCTAAATAGCACTCTCGTTATTTCGTCTACACAATAAAGTACATCTCCTATGGTCGACATGTTTCGAATGATCAACATTCATCATCAGGACGTGAAATGATGATGAATGTTGATCATTCGAAACATGTCGACCATAGGAGATGTACTTTATTGTGTAGACGAAATAACGAGAGTGTTATTTAGAAAAATTGAGAAACTTGTTAAGAAACAGGTATCAGCTAAATTTGGTGTCATTTTCAATAATATATATATAGTACCAGTACAGTACAGTACCAGTTGCCTTCCACTTGTACTCCTGAACGCACGTATCTCTTCTTCTTCTCTTCTACTCTCTTCCTGATGCCGAACTTCAGTTCGAAATATTGATCCAGTAAGTTTTCTCGTTTCTTGTAGTGTTGTTTTTTTTTTCATTTATATATATATATGCACAGTTAAATTTCTTGCCAATTTCTCTATGAATGATTTTTCGGTATAGCTTCTCAAGTTTTCTGATCTGACACTTCCATTTGAATTTTAAACTCTTATACAGTATGTAGGCATAGATGTTTATTAATGATTGTCATTAATACGGTATGATATTAATGATTATCCGATTATGGCACCTTCTTCTTCTTGCATGCACGTGCTTCTCCGGAACTGCGACTTTTTGCAACCAGTTTTGAGGAACTACTGACATACTCTTCTTCACTATTTTGTTTCGGTTTTGCTGTTTCTCTTTTCCACTGATCCACTTTTCTTCTTCTCTTTCTTCCAGTCATAGTAGAAAGATACGCACAAACTTTTATAGGTGTTAGAATTTAATTAATAATAATCATGTTTTTAAAGCACGTTAATGTGCAGGTCTGGAAAAAATTAAAACATAGACAATAATTAGTTTAAGAATTTAAGAAAAGTCAAAGGTCTTGAAATTAACATTTCAGCATGCTTTCACCAAGCGTAAAAAGTTTTTTTTTTTTACAAAAATATTTGGAATTCAACCATGATGTTAGGTGGTTATCTTCTCCTTAATATTCTACGTGTTTTATGACAGAAATCTAAAATTTCCGGTTTTTGGTGCTTACGTTATACTTCCACAGAACGCGCCATATCAGCTTATACTGTATAGTGTGGCATACTGTCTAGTATCTCTAAAGGATGTTTGTTTACCTTGTTGTAAGGCATTTCGCCCTACAGTTTGTTTTTAACGATCACGCATGTGGGATTACATTGGATCATGTTCTAGATCATGAATTGTGGTTAATATTTTATTTGGCAATCTCTTTTAGTTATGGGTGAATCACATACTGGGGTTGATTCTACGTTAGGAATCCTCGATTGTGCATTACTTAAGTTTATTATAGCTGGGTAGTCTTTATAGGGTAGATGACGTCGTACAGACTTGAGACTGACATTTTCACGTCCTCTTTGAGATATGATATATTTATCATCTGCACACATGAAATATCTACAAACATGACCAAACTTCGAACCTCCACTGTTCAGTCTAATGGCCAAGCATGCTACCACAAGACCACATCTGACCCCATTTTACCATAACATGGAAACATGCTGCCTAGACAATTCTAAGACAGGACATTTTCTATTCTATGCAATTTCATGTGTAAATTACTCAATATTTACTCAAATTGAAAACCAATAAACGCTTATAACACGCTTTTGTAAGTTTTCTTTCTACAAATAGAATGCATCTAAACACATGTTTCTATTGAAATACTGGAGTTTATTTTTAAATTACTTGCATGGAATATTCCAATTGTTTTCTTATAAAATATGGGTAGGACTTTTACTTTGCTTTTGAACATGTATTTGTTAATGTATTGATATATTATTGTAGTTGATTGATTTTGATTTTGATTTAGATTTAATGGGATAAAGGCGAAGATGCCTCGGAGAGAATCGGCGCGCAGGAACCATCCTCTTGCTTGTGAATCTGATATTGTTGAAACTCTACACATGAGGCTTACGCTTCTACAAATGGCCTTTGGCAAACACATTGAAAGGAAACACTGCTGCTTCTTCGCAGGAGAGGTCAGTCACATTTTAGTTTTCTTGAGGAAGTACTAAAATAACCAAATCATAATTACTTTCGGTATTAACAGTATGTTATTATGTTAGGTATTGATTAGTAACAAAGTTATGGAATCGAAGTGGTTGATTTTTTTAAGGTAACTATTGGATTTGAGTGTGAGATAATACTTATTGTAGTGGAACCAGTGTCATTGATTTTGTTAGGTAGCTATCAGAATGGGCTGTGATGGAATCGAAGTTTTTTTTTTCTAGGTAGCTATCGGAATGGAGTGTGCTATCGATGTGGGATGATACTTAGTTTAGTGGAACCAGTGTCATTGATTTTGTTAGGTAGCTATCGGATTGGGGTGTGATGGAATCGAAGTCATTGTTTTTTTTTAGGTAGCTATCGGAATGGAGTGTGCTATCGATGTGGGATGATACTTAGTTTAGTGGAACCAGTGTCATTGATTTTGTTAGGTAGCTATCGGATTGGAGTGTGCTATCGATGTGGGATGATACTTAGTTTAGTGGAACCAGTGTCATTGCTTTTGTTAGGTAGCTATCGGATTGGAGTGTGCTATCGATGTGGGATGATTTGTTAGGTAGCTATCGGATTGAGGTGTGATGGAATCGAAGTCATTGTTGTTTTTTAGGTAGCTATCGGAATGGAGTGTGCTATCGATGTGGGATGATACTTAGTTTAGTGGGACCAGTGTCATTGCTTTTGTTAGGTAGCTATCGGATTGGAGTGTGCTATCGATGTGGGTTGATACTTAGTTTAGTGGAAGTCATTGCTTGTTAGGTAGCTACGGTGGAGTGTGCTATGATGTGGATGATTGTTAGGTAGCTATCGGATTGAGGGTGTGATGGAATCGAAGTCATTGTTGTTTTTTAGGTAGCTATCGGATTGGAGTGTGCTATCGATGTGGGGTGATACTTAGTTTAGTGGAACCAGTGTCACTGATTTTTTAGGTTGCCATCGGTTTACAGTATGAGATGATACCTAGTATAGTGAAATGGGAGTCATTGATTTTTTAGGTAGCTGTCAGGATAGAGTGTAATATGATGCTTAATATCGTGAAATCGGGGACGGAGTCCTCTTTTAAAAATTTCAAGTTGGAGTTGGGTGCTCAATGAGTGGATTTCATTAACCTGGTAATAATGCCAGAGTAACCATCCGAAAATTGCATATTCTGTACATCGCACTTTTTTTTAAGTTTTTTTTTATACTTAGTGTAGTGAAATCGAAGTCATTGTTTTTTTTTAGCTAGCTATCGGAATAGAGTGTGTAGATGATATATATTATAGTGGAACCAGTATCATTGATTTTTGTTGAAATTGTATTTTCCTTCTTTTAGACCTTTAATATGTAAATTGATTAATTTTCCTAATATATTAATGTACTATATTAATAATAATTATATAATGTAAGAAAAATTTAGGGTAATATTATTTATGCAATCAAATAATGTTTCAATTATGAACTACTTTCCGATTAATGAATTGAATATACAGGTTGGTCCAACAGTAGAAACCAGTAGGCTAAAGTGGTGTGACCAATATTATTATAATGTGTTTATTATAAGTACGGTATTTGTGTTCTATTAGTTTAGTTTGAAAATCATTAGTTGTGCAAACCGTAATTGTGTGGTATTTACTCATTCTGAGGTAAAATGGATAAACCAACAAAAGTCTCCACACAAATGAAGTTTTATTCAACGCGTTTCCAACACTTTGTGTTCGTCATCACAATTTGTGATATAATTATATTATATTAGATATAATTTGTATTATAGTGTCTTCCTGATGATGAACACAAAGTGTTCGAAACGCGTTGAATAAAACTTCATTTGTGTGGAGACTTTTGTTGGTTTATCCATTTTACATCAGAATAGTTTAGTTTGCACATTTTAACGTAATTTGCTGAAATTGTATCTTCCTTCTTTTAGATATTTAATAATTATAAGTTGGTAACTTCAAATATGAATGAAGTAATCTTACCTTGTAAATATACGTAGCAAAATACTTCATTCTTTTCTAATTGTTATAAATTGATTTAATTAACTTAAGTTGTTTGTAAAAGTGACACTCTTTTTATCTTCCTGCTGGTTTCTTTTTTGTACCGTCCAATTTATTTGTATGGATTGAATCAAGTGCGCTTTTTCTTGGTGGACGTAGGTTTCCACACTTCTTTATTTATATATTTTCTAGTCGAATAGTTTCCAGAACATAGTAACATCACTTTCATTTATTATAATTAATATATTGTTAAATTGACCTAATAATTATACTGTAATATTTATTTTCATCCTTTTCTTTTTTTTTTACTTTTCAGATCCTAGATGAAGTTTACAAAATAATGCACTATATCCGTGTTACACCGAAACTCTCTAGACCATATCGAGTTACCGATGAATTGTTCGACCTTTCCACAATGGCTATGGAATACTTCAAGGAACATATCGAACCAACCTTGCCGGAGATAACCTACTTTGGCACAGATTTCCTTGATTTCACGCCAAATGGAATTTGTAAGCCTGCCATGATTTTTTTTCTTTATTTGTTTACCAGACTACTCATGACCTTTTGTGTCACCCAGAAATTATAACAATAGTTATTGAAATTAACTCCCTGAACATAATTGACGGAGATAATTTTAATTGTTTCTTGTTATTAAGGCACGGAAACAGATTCTTATATGGCCTAAGCTTTTGATATAGTATTCTTAACATGATTCAAGATAAGAAATGGGAAAACAAGAATAAGATCAGTTGGGTTTTTGACTCTGACGAAGACCGCTTGTTACGATTGAAAGATCTTAGTCTTGTTTTCCTATTTCTTATTGTGGTTTGATCATTAGTTTTATTTCACGTGTTTATGTGAAATCTTTTTGTGATTCAAGATATATACACAGTAAGTAGTGTATTTAGCAAAATAAAAATTATTTAAAAGTAAAAAAAAATCGTGTATTTTATCATATAAATAAATAAAACATCAATTCAAGTTATATATGCAATGAAATATATTTAAAACAAACATAATTTGTAAAGTGAAATATTTAATCTATTTACCTAACATAAAATAACATTAATGAAAGGCATGTTCTCTTTATAATATTCCTTAGAACCTTAGAACATTCGGATTCTATCTGGCAGTTTTGTTAAAGTTTGTTTCTAAAATTATTCATTTTTAACCTCTAATGTAGTTTATTATATATTTGTTACATTTATTTATAATACATTTGCACTACTGCCATCAGCGAGCACGCAAGCCTCTGGGCTTATATATATAATTAAATGAAACGGTCCAACGGACTTTTAAATAAAAACCAATTACAAAAAAAGATAGCACACAGATAGACACAGGAATAACTCACTTCTATATTTCGACCATCGTCGTCATCAGGAGGTGAAGATGGTCGAAATATAGAAGTGAGTTATTCCTGTGTCTATCTGTGTGCTATCTTTTTTTAATTTGTTTATATATATATGATATGTGATTAAAAGTTGATTCTGGTTTAATACTGAGTTTCGATTTTGTATAATAGTTCATTTGAGCAATAGTTCTGTTTTATGCCTTCCACTAGCTTAAGGTCTTCTAAACTACTACTATGTCTTCTGAATTGTTTTCTTAAGTTAATATAAATTCTTCTTACAGCGTCTGGAGGGAAAAAATCGTGGATGTTAGATTCGCCTCCACATAACGGGAGCAAAGCGGAATATGAATCACCTTCAGCTGGGGAGGGAGAAAAATCGCAGGAAAATTCTTCACAGCCCCAGTGCAACACTTTCCTCAGGAAAAGGATCAGGAAAATCAAATTGGGAATGAAAAAGTAAATATTATTTCAAAGTTTATATTTATAACATTGAAACTTTAATGATATTGATTGATTATTTGCACTCGTGTTGCCTACTGAAGATAAATGTTACCAAGTTTGAGAGAAAATCTATTAAAATAAGCTACTTTTTCTCTTTTCGAATGATATATAACATTGAAATTGTTGCAGATATAGAACTTTACTTTCCTACTGTACTACCAACGTAGATATAAAACACTAAAATTAGAGACTTTTCGCTTTTTCCTAGGTACTTTATTATACAGCTGTTCCTAATGGAACACGCTGTTGGTTACTAGGATGACTCCCTGCAGTGTTGATTAACAGTCTGAGAGCAGCTTATCGGTGAAAATTAGATTTTAATTTGCCGTTATCAGAGGTGACTTGCTGGGCCTGGTCAATATCTTTCATTGTATTGTTATTATTTTCAGATACATTCTTGTTGTAAATTGGAATAATATATAAATTTAAATGTCAAGTGTCTGTCTCTGTTCTTTTTGTATAGAAATGTCTCTGTATATTCATTACTAGTTAGCCAAAAGTAGTATTGTTAATTAGGTATTAAAAAAAGAGCTTTATGTGGGGACATTTTATGTGTCTTGTCTACATCCAAATTTGAGAAAGTTTAAAATTTAGGCATTATTTCACATGTGTCGTTTCTTTCTATGTGTCATAGTTTATTTTAAGTATATATATAAAGATTATATATATATAAAGATTTCACATAAACACGTGAAATAACAATCAATGATCAAACCATAAATGAAATGGGAAAACAAGACTAAGATCTTTTAACCGCAACAACAAGCGGTCCTCGTCAGAGTCAAAAACCCAACCGAAACGCTAGATGCACGACACATCTAGTGAGGGGTTGAGAAGAGTGGGAGGGAAGAGTGGTATTTTAAAAGGTGAAAACGCAGGAAAGGACTAATGTGCAGAATGGGAAGTTTGGGGAACTGTACTTACTGTACTCCCTTGTTTCCCCAAACATCCCTTTCTGGACATTAGTCCTTTCCTGCGCTTTCACCCTTTTAGAATACCTCACCAGATGTGTCGTGCATCTAGCGTTTCGGTTGGGTTTTTGACTCTGACGAGGATCGCTTGTTGCGGTTGAAAGATCTGAGTCTTGTTTTCCCATTTCATTTGTGGGCTTGATCATTCATATATATACATTTTTTCGTTAAAAATACGATACGAAACGGGACAAATATAGTTCAATGTAGAAAAAGAAACATAGAGTAATTAAAAGCACACACTTACAGTCTCCAACCGTCTCTGAACTGGTGTGCTTGGTTTCCCTGTCTTGTCTCTCCTGAGGACGGTTCATTCCGAAAGTTAGATACTGTACGTGTGTGCTTTTAATTTCTCTATATTTCTTTTTCTACACTGAACTATATATACATATATTCTTTGTCACTAGACGCAAGTATTGATTTATGAGCTTAGCTAATGTATAAGAGGAGGCAGTTTGGGTTAAAGCGGCTTAATTCACTTGTTGCCGTGACGTATGATTAACGACGACAGTGAGTGATGAAGAGAAGAGAATTGCTATAATTTTCCATCTTAATTTGAATTTATATTTATATGATACTATTATTTTCTTCAGATATAACTCGAGATTGGCCCTTTATAAAAGAGAGTTACGTTCTTGCAAGGCAAAATTATTGGAACAACAAAAACAGTTCCTGGAAATGGCTTCACGAATGGATGATAATGACAAGAAGAACGACGAAAATACTAGAAAATTCAGTACTCTTTTGCAGGTTTGTAGCAGGTTTTTCTTGGTAATTATTTGCTTCGTTTTGTAAATTGACTAGATGGAAAAGGTTTCTCAAATTATATTACAGGTGACGGTGTCACATTCGTGACTGCAGCAAGTTATTTCTATTTATTTTTTATTTTATTTTTAAAACATGAAAAGGAGAACAATATCAAAACAATACAAGAAAAGAACACATAGAAACAACATATAACTCACTTCAATCTGTTAACCTCATCTTCTTTTTCTCCTGATGACGACGAGGTCGAAAAATTGAAGTGAGTTGTGTGTTGTTTCTATCTGTTCTTTTCTTGTAATTATTCTATTTTTATTACTTTCAATGTTGAAACATATCGTGATATTGATTTCTTTATACAATCAATGAACTTTTTAATTTCAATAATACAATTTATTTATACTTGTCAATGTGATTTATTTTTTTAAAAAAGTGCTAATATTTTTTTTAAAATTCAGTGTTAGTAGCATCTTTTTTTTATCATTCCATAAATTTATTTTGAAAGTTATATTTGAGCCAGCTTTCGTATGTTTTTTTTTTGGCGAATAGGAGATCGCCGCCTTTTATCAACTAAGTTCCTTTACTTAATAACAAATAATCTTATCTCGTACACTTGATTGCTTTTGGGGTCGTTCGAATGGTTTTTGTACGACTCCAATACTAGTGTACTAGGTAAGATGGTTTATACATTTACTAATGTAACTAATCTCTGTGGTTTTAACATCTGAATTTATGTAAGTTACTTTATTGTCAGCCATTAAGTTTCAAAGAATGATATCAATGAGCATAATAATAATATATGGGCATTCTTTTCCGGTTGTAAGCTAACGATTTGTAAGTGATTTTTTATTCTTTTGGTTCCTAAAATTTATTGACTTGTTTTTTGCCCTTAAGACTTGCTGAGTAATTTTTAAAACAGTTGTAACCAGTGATTTCATGCAGGAAACATTGATTGTAACTCAAATAAAGAAAAAAAAATTAATATTTCTATAGAGCTAACCTTTGGTCACTCACAAATACAATATTCAGTAGCCTCATCGTTGAGGTCAGCTTGACTCCAGAGAGGAACCACAGTGGTAATATACAAAGAGTATGTGACAGTGCCGATTGAGGAAAACAGCTACAACCCTAAAACAAACAAATAATATATAAACAAAAAAGCATTTACATTAAGTCACTAAACATTTTTTAATGTTTTGTAAAATCCTAGTTGAACTAATGCTTTACATGAAATTTTTGTTACCATTGTATGTTTTTTTTGTTGAAGGAACTGAACAAATGTAAAACAGAACTCCAATATTGGCGTTCAAAAAGCCCTCTGAGTTTATTATGCCCGTCATGTGGTCACAAAAACCTTTCTGGAGGAACTGCCAGCTTTATGGAAGACTTAATGGTAGGAATATCGTCTAATGCCTCCAAACCAGTATCATCTTCAGAAGTGCTATGTTTAGATAAATCAACACCAATTTCTTCAGCAGTTGTTGTTTCAACTTCAACTGCTTTCAATTCCCCTAATTCAGCAACGCCTTGTTCTTCTAATAATATCACTTCTTTGCCACCTTCTTGTTCAACTTCAACATTAGAACCTGTTGCCGCTCCAGCACCACAAATGAAGCGTAAAACAATCGACGAAACACCTATAGCAGCCCCAAAAATATCGAAAAAATGCCGATTGAAACCAATGATGCTACAGCCCAGTGTTCGAACAAGACGTAGCTAGACCTTCGACCGCCCAACATCTAGACAATAACCAGAGGCTGTCCCTCTCTCTCTCTCACTCTCTATCTCTCTCTTTCTCTCTCAACAATAAACTTAGCTCTTCTCAACCTTCATCCCTCCTCTGTAGATATTTTGTAATATTTTTAGTTTAATAAAGATTTGGGATTTACTGATTTTACAGTTTTTATATAAAATAAAAAAAAAAAAAGAGTTGTAGTTATATTTTATTCGTGATATCTGGAAGTAGCATTACTTAAATGGTTTTCTTTTTGTCCTTTAGTGATTCTGCATTTCATTCCTTCTCTCAGCAGTTTTATTCAAAAACTAAATGTATGTATGTGATATAAAATAAAATAACCAACTATTTTAATAAAAAAAATAAAGTTGGAATGGTTTTTCTGCTTTCTTTGTCTTATTGTTGTTTATAGTCGAATTGGCCTATTCTATTAGTCGTGCCAACCATCATTCTCCTGTTTCACTAGATCTCTTTAACTAAGTTTTTTTTTTCTCGTGTGGGTTATTTTTAACATTTAATCTCGTGCTGTATAGTCACCGATAAGTAGACGGAACTCTTTACAAGTATAGATATAGTAGACGTCTCCATAGATTTTCGTCTATTTCCTGCTTCTTTTCCAGCTTTGTAGATCAATGTTAGGTTCGCCTTTCAATCTTACTTGGTGTTTTCTCTCACAAAAAAAAAAAAATTTTTTTTGTATTAGTTTTGATTTTTTTTTTTTTTTAAATTAAGTACAAATTTGTAACTCAATTTAGTGAAATGTAAATATTTTCAGGGGCAATTTTTTTTAGGAATGCTTAATTTGTTTCAATTATTTTTTTTTGTAACTGACAAAGTAATTGTAATATTGTTTACTCGTATTGATGAATATAATATTTGTTATTGTTGAGAAATCCAACATTTTTTGCCAGTGATCTGCAATTTTCTTATTCTTGACAGAATTGAATTAAAGTAGTAGTGGATTTAGTTTCTTGACCAAAACAAAAAAAAAACAAAAAAAAAACAAAAACAAAAAAAGAGAAAGAAATAAAGATTAGTAGCATAAGGCTAAGAGGTAGGTAATCTATAATACGAACTTATTTATTGCTAAGGCAATTGGGTATGTGCATTCGACCCTTTGTGTACCTTCGTATTTGTTAAATTTTAAATAATAAGCATTTTATTTAAAAAGGATGTTATAATTTTGTGCACTTATTTTTGGTAGATTAAAAATTTCAAGATTGTGTATTTTATGTTTTTTTATTTCACCCCATACTGTACAAAAAGAAACTTTTCTACATATGCATCTATCATATGGTCGAATGAAAATTATCGTTTTGTTATTTAATGGAGTACATAGTATGCTTTCAGAAGAAAATAAGAATTCATTAGTATAACTTTATGAAATTATAGAAAGCTTGCTCTACGATAGGGGAAAGGGAGGAACTTAATCTGTGCCCTACAAACGAAACGAAGGAAGTCAATTTCAGAGTGGTTTACACTCAACTTCACTATAAATGATCACATTATCAGGGTTCATAAATCATCAATTTGAATAATTAAATGAATATACATTATGTTTAAGCAGTGGGGTTCTTAAAAAACATGCCAAGAACTAGGTATGTATCTAACATTAACATAACAAGAGCTATATTCTGGCATTAACCCTTCTTAAAAATACCGTCATATAGATTGATTACAGCACTGTCATTACACAATTAATTATAACAAGCTGAAAAACATCTTACAATATTAAGTTGATTTTGGGTTTGCTGTTACAGTTTTAAAAATTAAGCTCTTTTATATCATATTAAGTTATTAAAATATCAAATTTCTTTTATTTAACATTTTGAAAGAATTCTTTTCATCTCGGTTCTAATAAAAAAATTTCTAAGTTGACGTAAACAAATTCAAGAAATTTAGCTGGTTATCTATTTTAAGTTGAGTCTAAACGTGCTGATTGTTATGTAAGAATAAGCTGAAGAAAACAAATTTCTTGGATGTTCACATTGATGAGTGAAACACGAACCAGGAAACATCTATCCTTCAAAAGACAACAAATTACGAATGTCTTGAACGATGTAAAGCTGGAACAGTGCATTTTTAATGTAGGTGTAATTCAGATGTCAGTAATAAATTATAACTTAATATCAAACTCATATTAGTAATAATTTTGAAATAAGTTTTAGAGAGTAGGATGCAATGATTTCGGGCATATATCTCAAAGATAGGACTTTGAATATGAATATTAATGTCTACTTCATATCTCAGCGATATGAATGTCTACTTCATATCTCAGTGATATGAAGTAGACATTCATGATCTAGAGAAGGAAAAAATTGAAAACAAAAAAAAATTACTTTTTCAATAAAATGTAAAAAATGTTTACTTATGATTGAATGTGAAAGCTTTTTAGCAGGTAAATATTATTTTATAAGTTTGATATTTTTTTACTTTTAGTAAACTTGTGTTTAAATAGTTAATATGATATGTACAGATAATAAAATTCACAAAACTATAAAAGGAAACGCCAATAAACAATGTATATGATGCTAGCCAGATTGAAGTAGGGTTGTCTGACGGTAATATTGCAATAAATCTACGAGGTGTGTAAATAAAGTAGTGAGACTGATTTTTTTTTTAAATTTTCTATTCAAATATAATTACAATGTGATATTGTCACCTTCAAAATAGTTCCCTTCGGAAGCCACACAGCGCTGGAGACGGTCCTTCCAATCATTGTAGCATTGCTGGAACTCGGATTCTGGAATGGCCTTCAGCTGGTCGGTTACAGCAGTTTGTATGTTTTGTAGTGTCCCAAAATGAGTTCCCTTGAGGTGATTTTTCAATCTCGGGAAGAGGAAAAAGTCACAAGGACTCAAGTCTGGTGAATAAGGAGGCTGAGGAGCAACAGGAATGTTTTTACTGGCCAAAAACTCGTTTATTGAGATGGCAGTGTGACAGGGCGCGTTGTCGTGATGCAACACCCACTTGTCGTGGTTCGTCTTCAATCGACTCTCTTCCTTCTGAAAATTCCTTAAACCACCGAAAAACCTGTGCCCTTGATAAAACACGTTCTCCATAGGCCTCCTGAAGTTTTTCAAAAGTTTCGGTTGCATTATGTCCAAGTCTGAAGCAAAATTTGATTGCACACCGCTGCTCAACTTTGAGGTCACTCATTTTTAAAACGCTCAAGAAAAAACCATTTCACGAAAACCAACGCTACGGACAAACAAATGACTGTGGCGAGTTCAGATTCATACTGGAGGCGCATCACACGTGCACCTGACGCTACTCAAGGCCACGCGTCTCGAGCGTTGCCAGATCGAAAGCAACGTTGCCAGTCTCACTACTTTATTTACACACCTCGTATGTGTAGCACCTATTAGCATGACTTTTAATATAGCATAAACATAATATATTGTATTAGGTATATCATACTATGGAGATTTCATAACATTGCTATACCAAACGACTAATACTACATTGAAAAATGACAAACGATATTGCTATAGTTATATGAGAATTTTAGACATATAAGAATCTTCTTAAGGAGCTTTGAATGCAACACATGGGAAAAACAGCTGAATTTGTCCCAAGAAAATTGTTTAAAAAAGTAAAATAGTCTAAGTCTTAAAGGAATCGCTCTTGCTTTTATCTTTGGTATAGAAGCAGCTTACGGTAGAAGCCTTTGGATCAATTATTCAGCACTGTATACTCGTAGAATATACTAGAGCAATCTTATAAAAAAAATGGTTAAACTATTTGTTCTACCACAATTTAAATTGCTTACACTACAGACTAGTCAGGGAGATTTACTATCGCTCCTATTGTAGTGATTAGTTATGTATGTAATGATTATGATACAGAGGGATATGCAGATGGTTTTGCTATTAGAAGAAATGAATACTTGATTGTACTACCTTTAAAATTATGCAGAATGCTCGGCAAATTGTTGAAAAATTGTTAGAGGAGATAAGATTGAATATAAATGTACCTAAACGGTGACTAAAATGTTTCTCAAGTTAAAAAAAAACGATCTGAAACAACCATAGATACTGATGTACAAAGAATAAGAAATATACGTAAGATGTCTATAAAAAGTATGTGTCTTCTTGACTATTACTTATGAAAGCTGTTATAAATATCCTGCAAGGAATGTATGTTGCTTCCGGGATTTTCCTCTGTAAGGAGAAGGAAATCTGGCGACCATCCTCCGGAAGCGCAGAGGGTCCAAAAGCGCTAACTAGTGGGAACCGTCTCACAAGTGCACCTGAGGACCCGAAGATGGAGAAAGGAAGTACTTTCTCCCGAAACATAGGGAGCCTGAATGGACATTATCAATGATGATTTGTGCAGATTCTGCAAAAGGAAGAAACACCTGTTGCACCTGCTGATAACTTGTAAGGCAACTTTGCTGCAGAGAGGCAGGTGCTTCGGGACACTCAACAAACCATAGAAAAACTTTTACCGCTGGAACCAGCAAAAGTGCTGAACTTCTTGGAGGCGTTGAAGCTAACTGCTGGGGTACTTTAGTACAGAAGAGGGGAAGTACAATAGTTTTTTTTTAAGACGCAGTGCTATAGTCATCCTCAAATAATAAAAATAAAGTATGTTGATTACGCTACATCCGAATGCAAGCCAACCGCCTTAGAGAGGATACAGTTTTTTGTTAAATCATTCCTAAAACTAATAGAAGTGAAGATACTTCTCTTGGGACAATTATGAAAACATTAAAGAACTTAAAATCTGAAGTTGAATTTAAAAACAGCTTGGGATGTACAATATGACGAGTATGACAGCAGAGTGCAGGAATCTGATGTAATTCAAGCCTTCAGTTTGATAATACTAATAACATGTCAGACTAATCAATGATTTCAAGTTTCTTCTGACTGTTTTACACAATACCTGCATTAAAAGTTAAATGGAAGTTATTTTACTTTTTTCTTGAACCACCAATATTACTCAAAGTGTTTGTTCATATACATTTTTAATTTAAAAGTTAGAATTTATAAAGCTAATATAAAATTTAATTTATTCACAATACTTAAATCAAATTTATTACATTTTTAAATTAACAATACATAATTAAATTTATTTATTTCAATTTTTTTTTTATTTTACAAAGCAATTGCATTGATTCTGTTTTCTCTCAAATATATATTATGTACTTACTCGTATCATCGACTCCCCAATTATAACAATTATAATTTGTAACCTTCTGCAAATTACGCCTGCAACTCATGTCAGGATTCTTACAGTCTCTTATTCGACTTTATTTAGAGTAAGACACTCTAAATAGACCTTTAAATTATGAAGTCTTCGACTCAATTGTTTAACGCTGATGATAATGGTAATAAGAATAATTAATTTGACAGGCTTTTTCGTGCATGATACTATTATCTCTGTTGTAATTTCTGTATTGTAAAAATTTGTACTAAATTTCAAGTAAATCATAATATGATAAATTAGACAAAAAAATAAAAATGAATATAACTTATAATAAAAGATAAAACGTTATTTAAGAATTTATGGTTATTTACACGAATTTAGAATAGAATCATTTTTAAAAATTCTACTCATTAACTTCATTATACATACATTTCATTAATGGAAAGATGTTTAAACCCATGAAATATAATCAGATCTTAAAGAAAGAAAAAATAATTTTTCTTTTTGTTGATAAAAAATATCAAAAATGAAGACGGGGCCAGGTTAACTTAGTGGCAGCGTGCTCGCTTATGGACTGGTTAGTCAATAGTTCAATTCTCACTTTGGCCCTCGATTTATTTAAACGTGGGAGTTGAATTAATCTAAGCACGTCGTCCTTGGAAAGGACATTAAGCCGTTGGTTTATATGATGACATCATATAGTCAGGTTCTCGTTAAAGATACCTACTCTGAATGCACTTGAGTTAGGCAAACTTTAGGATTCACAATGTAGAATAGGATTGTTAATTGTGTGGTATCACAAAATGCCTATGTGTGTTCTCTTGTGGGACTACCACTGCAACCTAACCGAACCTACAATGAAGACGTTTAATAACTTATTATTGCTGAAGGTACTGCATTTGATTAATGATCTTAATGTCCTTTTACATGCTTCTCAGTGTAGTTTATTAACGCTATTATTTTCATTTTTTATTTATCTTAGGATAACAAACAAACAATGCATACCATACCACTGATTTTAAAACAGCAGCAGTAGTAATCTTATGTATCCAAAGTATAGATTTGTTTTAACATCCCACAGCCTATCAAGGAATTCCATACAGTTGGACAGCCCGTTTGTGACTTTACTCAATGTAATGCTGAAGGCTACTTCAGTTCAGTTTTTCAGCTAAAAAAAAAAAAAAATCAAGTGAATTTTCATATGTTTTATATTCCCAGCATATTTTCTATGAAAGCGTTTTAGGCATTTGTCTTCTTTCTCTATAGATGTAGCAGAATAAAATTCTTACATGTAAAAATCAACGCTAATCATACATAATTTCTGATGCTTTTCATAGTAAGATAGATTGTCCCACAAAATACACTAATCAATCTGTATGTTGCACCCTTCAATAAAACTTAATATCAGATGTAAATTTAACATTTGTTAAAAAAAGTTAACAAATTTGTTCTGAAATCCTAAAATAACGCTTATTTCTCTTCATGTAATTTTATTAAAAAAATTATTCAGCTCAACCTCTCATGAAAGCTATTTTTAAGCGCATGCTGATTGTAATCTGTTATCACATCCTGCATAATCTGTTATCAGCCTTATCATACCTACAAAACTTTAGAATCAATCATAAGCCAAACTTTTACATTTTAAAGGGGTGCTGACTTTTTTTAGTTATTGAAAAATTCTGGTTCATTTTATCTGTTAGTACTATTAACATTAATTATTGTCACATTCATAATACTTCCTAAGTTTTAACAGTCCTGATTTTGAAGTGAAGAGAAAAAATAGTTATTTAGAAACACATTTTGGCCAAAAATTGCCCAAAATCAAAAGAGCACGTCTACACGGTAAGGCTCTTTTTATGTATAATTTAATCCTATCCATCATAAGATGTAGTCTGCCGCGTGCTCAAGACTTACAGTGACAAAGAATATATATATATATATATATATATCAGTATAGAAAAAGAAATATAGAGAAATTAAAAGCACACACTTACTGTATCTAACTTTCGGAATGAACCGTCCTCAGGAGATACAAGAGAGAGAAACCAAGCACACCAGTTCAGAGACGGTTGGAAGCTGTAAGTGTGTGCTTTTAATTACTCTATGTTTCTTTTTCTACATTGAACTATATTTGTCCCGTTTCGTATCGTATTTTCAACGAAAAAATGTATATATATGAATGATCAAACTGCAAAATGAAATGGGAAAACAAGACTAAGATCTTTCAACTGCAACAAGCGGTCCTAGTCAGAGTCAAAAACCCAACCGAAACACTAGATGCACGACATATGTGGTGAGGGGTTGAGAAGAGTGGGAGGGAAGAGTGGTATTTTAAAAAGGTGAAAGCGCAGGAAAGGACTAATGTCCAGAAAGAGATGTTTGGGGAACAAACGGGTACAGTAAGAAAGAGTAAAAATTCTTACTCTTTTTAAAGAAATTTTAACATTTTTTGGGTGGAAAGAATAAAAGTGAACATATGCAAGTATATTCGTAGGTTTTCTATATACACTAAAGCGTAACTCTTTAGGTAATCTATGGATCAGGACATCTAAGAAGGGCATCTTAGGTATTCGCTAAAGATATCTACTCTTAATTCACTTGGGTTAGGCAAAATTTAAGATTCCCAATGTAAAATCAACCCCGTAATATGGTTGATTACTAAATAAACAGTAATTTAGTGCTTTTCATTACTCAAGTAATTTAGTTAGTAATAAGCCGCAATTTGGCTTATTACTAAAATGAGTGCCAAGTAATAAATGAGATACACTTTCCACTCTTTTGAACAGTACTAAAAGGTGAAACCGTGGGCACCGTGTTGGATGTTTGGTTTATGTGTGTTCTCTCGTGGGATGACCACTGCAGCCTAGCCCTAGCCACAGCTGATGTCATCTATCTTGCTGTACTGCTGGTTGTATTGTGGCATTAGTTCCAGATAATGCCCATTATTGATAGCAGCTGTTCAGTTGTTTGTTACAGTATATGAATCTGTTCAACGATTCCATCTTCATTACTCGTGTATCAATCATTTCTTCCCCGACGTGCCTTCACCTTGTCGAGTGGGGGGGGGGGGGGGGGGGGGGTAACATGCCTGGATAATGACATAGACTAAGAAAGGCACAACCTGGGCCGGGTGCTTCCTGCTCTGGCGTCCGGGGGTAGCAAGCCTGCTTGTCTGCGCGCTGGTCAGGGGGCCGTCCGCCATTGTGGGTAATAGGTACCATTCGCTGTGGGCACAACAGTAGCTTTAGCTGCTACCCTGGAGTCTCTGTCTGGGCTGGTGTTCGCTGGTGGCAAGCCCATTCAGTCGCGCACTGGTCTCGTGGCGAGGTTCCAAGGCATCTTTTCTTCTTCTAGCTTTGTGCTTGTTTTTTTTTAAGACTTATTTCTACCCTGGCGAAACTATCAGTCTCTATTGGTCACATGTATTCGAGCGGGACTGTTGTGGCTGGTTTGTGGTGGGCATTGGTCTGCCCGACTTGTCGCGGCTTGTTACCGTCGGAATGTTTTTCCTTCCCTCTTCTCTTGTAATCTCTGACTCCTTCCTTGACTTACCTATTCTTTGCTATCTCTCACTCTTTATTAACTGTTACCCTTGTATTTTTCCTCTGTATTCCTTGATGATCCCTTTCATCAAGTAACCAACAGTCCCTCTAGAGAGTAATGACATATGATTTATTCAGACGTGGCTAGCTGTGACTGGTTTGTGGCGGGCAAGAGTCTGCCCAGCCTGTCGCGGCGTGTTACCGTCTGGATGCTTCCCCTTCTTTCTCTCAGTACCTTCCCTTGCTACCTCCGACTCTTTCCCTAACTTACCTAATCTTTGCTACCTCTCAACTCGCTATTAACTGTAACCCTTGTATTTTCCCATTTCATTTGTTCCCCTCCATTCATTGATGATCCCTTTCACCAAATAACCATCAGTCCTTTTTCGAGACTAACTGGCATAAGCTTTAAGCATTAGTTGATGTAGGTCGTGGAAGACCGCCTTCGCGAGGTCCACCTTCGGTACTTCACGAGGACCGTTTCGTCCTGTATCATTCGTGAGAGGACAGTTGGTTTTCGTGACATGGCGAAAGGGCTCCACGTTAAAAAACATCAACCTATTCTGCTTTATCATGTAATGGCCGAGAGGCTGGGGACACGAATAAATCATAAGAGGTATCAATCATTTATAACTTCAATATAAACTCATTTTGGTTTTGCGTAAGGCAGTAATAGCAGATTTGCCTAACTTAAATGCATTAGAGATGTGATTTAAATCAATACAAAATCAAACAGACTCAAGACCGATGGCTGTATATGCTTTAGGAGGATGGAGAGCACAAACTGCACTCTATCTATTATGTTCTATCTTTTATAACATGTTCCATATGTCATATCTTTTCATGTTCTATCTACAACATGAAACAAATCTAGATTGTCGGCCGAGATTAATAAAATATAAATCCTTCTTGACTTCTCTTGAATATGGAATATTTTTTCTCTAGAGAATGGTTGACCAATCTAATTACTTGGTGTTTTCGATACAAAAACGTTAATCAAATCAGTGTTATTCTTCATGGAGTTATAACGACCAACCCTAAATGGATTTATTAATCAACAAGCTTTTGTTGAAATTTGAACTGACATAAGAAAATCAAATTATTTGTAATTAATTTAGCGTTCCATGTTCTAACTGCAATCATTTCCTCTTCAACTCCCTTCTATGAAGTTTATGTTTTATTTCGTGCATTTTTCCAGAAAAATGGAACTGGATTCCTTGTTAGGCGTGATTTCGTTTGTAGAATCTTGGATCCGTAAATTTATTTTCTCCTTAGAATGGCAGCAGGATTACCTTATTGTTGAGCGAGAAATTCAGGTAACAAGTTCATATATTTTTCTTTATAATTCTCTTATTCACTCAATATAATAATTTAATATATTAATAATTATATTAATTATAATATAATAATTTTCAATATAATAATAATAATAAAAATAATTACATATAAAAGAAGGTTTTACATAATTACATAAATAGTTACATATAAAATAAAGTAATTATAATTATTATTATAACTTAGATGAAGTATTGATTAGTGGAATTATAAAAAAGATTAAGACTTCTTCAATTATAGGATCATTAAACACATTGAGGGTTACCAACAATTCTAAAGACTTCAATCAACCAGGTTAACAAGTCTTTATCATTTTTTAGTTCACTTGCTCTCTGACAATGTGTTGACGAAAGGTCTTAGAGCATTGTTTCCAAATTATTTTCACTGTGGTAAATTAATCCATATATATATATGATTTACATCTCTACTCCTGTGTCCTTCTTCTTTTGCTTTTTCTCGTCACATGAAGACGGCAAGATAGCAGAAATGATTGATAACCGTGAGTGTTAGTCACTTTTTAGTGTTTTCTAGTTTTAACTTAAATTCTATATATATATATATATATAGTTCAATAAAGAAAAAGAAACATAGAGAAATCAAAAGAACACACTTACAGTCTCTAATTTTTGGTTTGAACCGTCTTCAGGAGGGATAAGAGAGGGAAACCAAGCGCACTGGTCCAGAGACGGATGGCAACTCCAAGCGCTCTGGACCAGTGCGCTTGGTTTCCCTCTCTTATCTCTCCTGAAGACGGTTAAAACCAAAAATTAGAGACTGTAAGTGTGTTATTTTGATTTCTCTATGTTTCTTTTTCTATATTGAACTATATTTGTCCGTTTTGGATCGTATTTTTAACGAAAAAGTGTATATATATATATATATGTATAGAAGAAGATTTGCTGCCTATTATACGAATAAGCAAATGTGTGTGTACATTTCGTATACGAATACGAATATATATATATATATATATATATATATGTGTGTGTGTGTGTGTGTGTGTGTGTGTGTGTGTGTTCACTAATCGGGGTTCGGTCAATTTTCCAGGATAAAAAATCAAACTCTCGTTGCCAACGTTTCGGTTTTATTTAAAACCTTTTTCATAGGCAGAAGTAGGAATTTTTTTAACTAAGAAAATGAAATTTACATTATTTAAAGGAACAACAATGTCAACGGACAAAACCTTCGACTAGACTGTTATATATATATGTGGAAAAATCATAATAAACAAACACATGAAGCAATTAAAGAAATTAAACCACAAGGAAAAAAAAGAATACAATAGAAAAAAATGCTCTGAGGCCTTTTTTTCTATTGTATTCTTTTTTTTCCTTATGGTTTAATTTCATATATATATATATGTAAATAAAAAGATTTTACATAAACACGTGAAATAACAATCAATGGTCAAACCACAATATGAAATGGGAAAACAAGACTAAGATCTTTCAATTGCAACTAGCGGTGTTCGTCAGAGTCAAAAAAACCTAACTGAGGTTTTTTGGCTCAGTTGGGTTTTTGACTCTGACGAAGACTGCTTGTTACGGTTGAAAGATCTTAGTCTTGTTTTCCCATTTCATATTGTGTTTTGATCATTTATATATACATATAGATATATAATGGTAGAGATATACTAAAGTTGTTAAAATAAGCAACAACTTCAGTGTTGAACAATATTTTCCCGTTATCTTCCTACTTTTCTAGTTATTATTTCATCCCATATTTCATGTTTCTTAATCGCTAGTAAACTTCTCTTCATTACTCTTAGTTTGGTCTGAAGTTTCCTCATATTCCTTACTGTTACTGGTCCACGTTAGGTCACCATAGGTCAATGTAGTAAACACACACTTTTCTAAAACCCTCTTTTTCTGGCATATTTCAACCTTTCTGTTTTTAATACGTACCTCAGGGTCTAATACCTCCTCCAGCTAAACCCAATTCTTCTTCTGATTTCTTTATATATTCATTTATTGTCGTATTTGGCGGCTCGCTAAGGCTACCACAGCTGCTCAGCAGGAGTGCTTATACCTGATAAAAACGCTAGTCAAAATATAGTAGCGAGTCTTGTGTACCTTTGTTTATGTTTATCTCTTTTTGTGATATATATATATATACACTTTAACACAGAGAAAAGAACACAGAAAGACACTACAGAACTCACTTCGATATTTCGACATCCGTTGTCATCGGGAGGAAGTGCGAAGTACTCGCACTATATATATATATATATATATATATATACACTTTAACACAGTGAAAAGAACACAGAAAGACACTACAGAACTTACTTCGATATTTCGACATCCGTTGTCATCGGGAAGAAGTGCGAAGTACTCGCGTTGAGAAGCAAACTGCTACGTTGAGTAGTAGTTTGCTTCTCAACGCGAGTACTTCGCACTTCTTCCCGATGATGACGGATATCGAAATATCGAAATGAGTTCTGTAGTGTCTTTCTGTGTTCTCTTCTCTGTGTTAAAGTGTTTATTGTCCACACGGACCTTTTATTTTATTCGAAGTTATATTATATATATATATATATATATATATATATATATATATATATATATACGACATTTTGTCTCATATACATATCTTAGGTGTTGCTGGTCTGAATACTGGGCGGTGACTGAGTGTCGGCTTGGCGAGTAGCTGGTGGTTGGTCACCTAGTAGCTGCAGTGTGAAAAATAAGCTCTGACACCTCCTAGATTATATAAAGAAGAGTAAATAAATAAATAAAAATATATATATATTCGATATATATATATATATATATATATATATATATCACTCAAAATTCGAAAAAAATTATCCAAACTGGACAGAAATCAGCTCAAAAACGAAGAAAAGTAACACACAGAGAAAGAGACACACTTACAAACTCAAATTTTCGGATGGTCCGTCTTCAGGAGGAAATAGAAAGGGCGTCCAAGCATGCCGGAAACACAACGGCCTGCTTTGTAAACACTCCAAGCGGTCTTCGTCAGAGTAAAAAAAAAAAGAGTCAGTTTTTGGCTCTGACGAAGATCGCTTGCTACGGTTGAAAGAACTTAGTCTTTTTTCTCCATTTTATAATGTGGTTTGATCATTGATTGTTATTTAATGTGTTTATGTGAAACCTTGTTATATATGTATATATCCTCTAGTAAATATATAAAAAAAGATTTCACAATAAACAAGTAATATAAATTAACATAGCGACAGTATGTACCCAGAATGCATATATCTCAGCAGTTGCTATTTATGTGACTTGAACTTGAGAAAATTGAATGAATCTATGTATGATATAAAAATGAATTATGGGTGAAACATAATATGTATATTGTACTTGAGGAATGATATTCCAAACTGGAGAAATCTAGGGAAGGATTTCATAAATACTGTAGGTGATATTCAATTTTATTATGTTCAGGTCACAGTGTGGTCAATTGCAGGGATAAATGTAATGTGTGCTTGTTGCTGTTTCTTAGATGATTTATGTTACCTTTTTATTGAGAAGTCTTGTTACATACCTTTAATATAGGACATATACATATACCATGTGGAGACTACTAAGTGCGCTTAGTCCCGCCAAAGAGCACTACTTTTGTATTGATAGTGACTGAAATGTATATAAAATTATCTGACAGAACATTCAAATAGGAGGGGAAAAGAAAAAAAGTCAAATATCAAGCAAAAATGATTCAGACTACCTGAAATTTGGATTTGTTGGAAGTTATCTGAAAACTTTTACAATACTTTGTTTTTTTCAAATCCATATTAGGAGTCCGTCAAAATCAAAAATTATGCATTTAGTGTTCCATGAAGTTCTAAAGATTAGTGACCGCTTGTGTAAAGCATGCATGACATCTAGCGGGTGTTACAAGAAGTAATTTGTGGTATAATTACTCGTCACTAGGTAGCATTCACAACTAGTCTAGAACATTATCTAATGAACTTAACATATATATAATTCGATATTATTTGAATTCAATAGCATTTGAATAAAATTAATTTCAAACAAGTATAACATAATTTTTTATAGCTTTCATTTATACCATTTAAACAGGAGTTCTGTTTCGTTTCTCTTGAGAATTATAAAAATAAAGAATCCTACTTTAAGATGACATTTTAAGATTTTTAAAATCTAATACACAGTATCCCTACTGTGGGTTGGACGCTCTAGCTTAGGTTACATGAAATACTATATGAATAATGGTTTTTGTTTGTTGGTTTTTGTTAAGTGGATGTAAATGTAGAAATAGTTCGAAATGAATAAAAGGTTAAGAAAATAAAAGGTTAATAAAGAACAAAAAACAAGCGGTTAAAAGAAAATACATTAAAATACAAGAAATTTTGATACAAGAAAATGTATTAAAATAACAGAGTTGAATGAAAGTAAGAATTAATTGGGAAGGTATAGTTCAGTAATTTAATTGATATATACGAGTATATATATATATCGGAGTTTCGCGCTCCGTTCTTCGACGTGGGGAGATCTCTCTCACTTCGTCCTCTCTTCTAGTCTACTCTCCTGATGACGAACAACAGTTCGAAATATTGAATTCTGTAAGTTTTCTTTGTATTCTCTTTTCTGTGTCGTGCTTTGTGTAATTTAAAGTTATATATATATATATATATATATTTCGTTGGAAATACGATCCGGAACGGACAAATATAGCTCAATGTAGAAAAAGAAACATAGATAAATCAAAAGCACACACTTACAGTCTCTAATTTTCGGTTTTAACCGTCTTCAGGAGAGATAAGAGAGAGAAACCAAGCGCACTGGTACAGAGAAGGTTGGGGAGACCCTACGGTGAAAATATAGTTAGGAAAAATAGAGGCTATCAGCAGAAAGGTTGTTAATGCAAAGGCTGCTTCATATTTTAATTCTATATATATATATATATATATATATATATATATTGATAAAAGTATCGACCGGGAAATAGAAACAAAACTATAGTTTATCGGGACTCGGTCAGACCTTCAGGTTCAAATTAAACTCTCATTGCCAACCGTAAGAAAAAATTGTAACTAATTGCACTTTTATATATGTTTGATTTTTGAATAATTGTATTATTTCTTATATTTCCTCTGTTTTTGTAGGCCTATGAAAAAGGTTTTAAATAATGACCGAAACGTTGGCAATGAGAGTTTAATTTGAACCTGAAGAACTGACCGAGTCCCGGTAAACTATAGTTTTGTATATAAATAAATATATGATTAAACCACAAGAAGAAATGGGAAAACAAGACTAAGATTTTTCAACCGTAACAAGCGGTCTTCGTCAGAGTCAAAAACTCAACTGAACACCAGATGTTTTCTGCGTCTAGTGTTCAGTTTTGTTTTTGACTCTGACGAAGACCGCTTGTTACGGTTGAAAGATCTTAGTCTTGTTTTCCCATTTCTTATTGTGGTTTGATCATTGATTATTGTTTCACGTGTTTATGTGAAATCTTTTTATAAATAAATATATATATATACATATATAAAAAGATTTCACATAAGCACGTGAAATAACAATCAATGATCAAACCACAAGAAGAAAATGGAAAAACAAGACTAAGATCTTTCAACCGTATCTTTCAAACCGCTTGTTACGGTTGAACGATCTTAGTCTTGTTTTCCCATTTCTTATTGTGGTTTGATCATTGATTATTGGTTCACGTGTTTATGTGAAATCTTTTTATAAATAAATATATATATATACATATATAAAAAGATTTCACATAAGCACGTGAAATAACAATCAATGATCAAACCACAAGAAGAAAATGGGAAAACAAGACTAAGATCCTTCAACCGTATCTTTCAAACCGCTTGTTACGGTTGAACGATCTTAGTCTTGTTTTCCCATTTTCTTATTGTGGTTTGATCATTGATATATATATATATATATATATATATATATATATATATATATATATATATATATGGAATTCCAGTTCTTGAGGTTAAAATCAATATTTCAATGATGACGTTTTATATGCAGAGGAAAAAATTATGACAGTGATAACTTAACTACTATATTAGAGATTTTTTCGTAAAAACAATTGCAAAAACTGTATAGTTATAATAACCACGGACACCTGAATGTTTTAAATAAAACCTGAAATGTGGGTATTGAAAGTTTGAAGCTGAAACTGTAGCTCCTTTCTAGATGGATTATTTGCGTTGCTGTCTCAAGCCTCTCTCTGTATGATTTCATATTGTGATAATGTTCACTATGCTTGTTAGGTCCTCCTTTGATTAAAGGCATCGTCGGACTCCTTGTCAAGAATATCATTGTTATTCCATTATATGAGGTATTTCAGGGTTCACAGTCCTGCCTTATCTGGCATGTATTCTCTGTACATGATGTTAGACTCCATTAGCATTGAATTATACTTAATATTGTTATTATAAGGAGACTGCTGAATATTGGTTTTAGTAATAAGTAAATAGTTTAACACATCCGTGCGTTTCCTGTATTTCGCATTTCAATTATTGTACTCTTAGAAAACTCTTTCATTTTTTTTGTTATTATTATTTGAGGGTGACTTTAGCACTGCGTCTTAAGAACTATTGTACTTCCCCCTTCTGTACTATAGTATCCCAGCATTTAGCTTCAACGCCTCGAAGAAGCTCAGCACTGTTGCTGGGTCCAGTGGTAAAAGTTTTTCTATGGTTTTGTTGAGTGTCCTGAAGCATGTACCTCTGTGCAGCAAAAGTTGACTTACAGTCAGTCAGCAAGTGCAAAGGTGTTTCTTCCTCTTCTTTTCAGAATCTGCACAAACCATCATTGATAATGCCCATTCAAGCTCCTTACGTTTTGTGAGAAAATGACTTCATTTCTACTTCTTCGGCACAGTCTTCTTCGGGTCCTTAGGTACACTTGTGGGTGGTTGACTCCCACTAGTTACCACTTTTGGACCCTCTGCGCTGCCGGAGGATGGTCTCCGGATTTATTTCTCCTTAGTATCATACAGGAGAAGTTGGGTATCAACTGAGTTGGGTTTTTGACTCTGCCTTTTTTGACTCTTTGTATATAAAGTTCAAAGATTAGTTTATTGAAGAACCTATGAGTTTGCTCAATTAACTCATCTTTGATCTTTAAAAATCAGTGGTCAAAAAGCTATTTCTATATTTATATACATATATATGATCAAATGACAATAGAAAAAAAGACTATGATCTTTCAACCATCTTTTGTCTCTGACACAAGCTGTATTCGTCAGAGTGACTCTGTCCTTTGGGATTTTGACTCTGACGAAGACCGCTTGTTACGGTTGAAAGATCTTAGTCTTGTTTTCCCATTTTCATATTGTTGTTTGATCATTGATTGTTATTTCATGTGTTTATGTGAAATCGTTTATACTATATATATATATATACATATATATATATATGAGTGTATTTCGGCAGCAAGTCCTCTTTCAAGCATGTATTATTGAATTTGGTAGCAGATTCTGCATTCACGATTTTCCTACTTATAGCTTCTATTTTTCTTACAATTTTCTTTTGAGCAGGTGATAATTGCCAAAGCAAACTAGCATAAGTCATTCAGAAGGCTGAAACACTAAATAAACTAGTTAGTTTAATCTAGTGTAGTGATTAATTAAATATAGTTATCCCCAGTGAAGTGTTTATTTAGTGTTTCAGCCTTCTGAATGTCTTATGCTAGTTTGCTTTGGCAATTATCACCTGCTCAAAAGACAATTGTAAGAAAAATAGAAGCTATAAGTAGGAAAATCGTGAATGCAGAATCTGCTATCAAATTCAATATATATATATATATATATATATATATATATATTGAAGAACCTATGAGTTTGCTCAATTAACTCATCTTTTATCTTTAAAAATCAGTGGTCAAAAAGCTATTTCTATATTTATATACATATATATGATCAAACGACAATATGCAAATAGAAAAACAAGACTATGATCTTTCAACCATCTTTTGTCTCTGACATAAGCTGTCTTCGTCAGAGTGACTCTGTCCTTTGGGATTTTGACTCTGACGAAGAACGCTTGTTACGGTTGAAAGAACTTAGTCTTGTTTTCCCATTTTTATATTGTTGTTTGATCATTGCTTGTTATTTCATGTGTTTATGTGAAATCTTTTATATATATATAGAATACGAACTTCAGTTCGAAATATCGATCCATATTTAAAAATAATATATTTTTAATATATTTTTTAAAAAATATATATATATAACTTACAGTTAATGATACTTGTATACCTTAAAATATAATAAAGCGGATGATGGCATTAAATGCATGGCAATACAGAAATATAACTGTAATTGTATATTATTAAATCGTTTGTGTTGTCAGAGACAGAAAGAAAAGGTTGAAGTAATATAAACGTATAGTGGGGAAAGCTAACGAGAAAGGCGGTAGTTTAAATAGGGGTTGAGCTGAAAGTATTTTGCTGCGACTCACCTTTGCAAATCATTTCAATTCTGGACACCTTTGAATTAGAATTAAATCGTCTCTTCCCCTAATATCTCCCTGTATTATAAATGAAACACTCAAACTTTTTTTTTTCTTTATTCAAATGTGAAATTTTCATTTTTCTATTTAATTTTTTTTTCAACGTGACTTAATTTTATTTAATATTATTTTTAACTTTTAATGTTATTAAAGTTAATGTTTTTTTTAACGTGGTGACTTTCATCACGGTGTTAAACTTATTCTTCCCAAGTTTTCGAAAAATTATTACATAATCTTAATTTATTTTCACATTTAGTGTGAAAATAAAATCACACTAAAAAAAATGTATGTTTTATATAACTAATACACGGAATGTCGATAAAGACCGTGTACACTATAAAAAATTTAAAACTTTAATATACGAGGTGTGTAAATAAAGTAGTGAGGCTGATTTTTTTTAAATTTTCTATTCAAATATAATTACAATGTGATATTGTCACCTTCAAAATAGTTCCCTTCGGAAGCCACACAGCGCTGGAGACGGTCCTTCCAATCATTGTAGCATTGCTGGAACTCGGATTCTGGAATGGCCTTCAGCTGGTCGGTTACAGCAGTTTGTATGTTTTGTAGTGTCCCGAAATGAGTTCCCTTGAGGTGATTTTTCAATCTCGGGAAGAGGAAAAAGTGATAAAGACTCAAGTCTGGTGAATAAGGAGGCTGAGGAGCAACAGGAATGTTTTTACTGGCCAAAAACTCGTTTTCTTTTCGGAATTTTCGGAACCATTTTCGCACAAATTTTTCTCATCTCCAATTCATTGGTCAAAATGTGATGAACGGAGGTGTGATTCAAATTCAACTGTTCCCCGATCATTCTGACTGTCAAGCGTCGATCTGAACGCACAAGGTTCCGTACTCTGTTGACATTTTCATCGGTGTTTGCACTTGAAGGCCTTCCGCTTCGTGGTTCATCTTCAATCGACTCTCTTCCTTCTGAAAATTCCTTAAACCACCGAAAAACCTGTGCCCTTGATAAAACACGTTCTCCATAGGCCGGTTTCGGTTGCATTATGTCCAAGTCTGAAGCAAAATTTGATTGCACACCGCTGCTCAACTTTGAGGTCACTCATTTTTAAAACGCTCAAGAAAAAACCATTTCACGAAAACCAACGCTACGGACAAACAAATGACTGTGGCGAGTTCAGATTCATACTGGAGGCGCATCACACGTGCAGCTGACGCTACTCAAGGCCACGCGTCTCCAGCGTTGCTAGATCGAAAGCGACGTTGCCAGTCTCACTACTTTATTTATACACCTCGTATTTGTATGTTCGATGAAAATAATCTATAAAAACGATTAGAAAGAAGTAAATGTACATTTTTTAAGGTTTTATTGAATTTTAATTAAGTTTCCATATGACTTCCATCATTAGGAATAGAAAGAGTAATATCATTTTGCAGTTCACGGAAAGCATTTGCCAACTGATTTAGAATACTTGCTGTAATCACATTAGTTTATGGCCACTATTTGTATACTAAATTACAAAGTGAAATAGATAGAGAGAAATGCATAGAGATATGAGAAACATATATTTAACTAGCATGATTCTCTTTAATATTTTGACTTCCGTCATTATGAATTACGTGATTGGTTGATGACTGGCAACAGGTAGTCCACTTGACCAATCAGCGTTTTGCCGCCAACGAGGTGAGGGAAAGGAAAAAATACACTGAGATAAAGAAAAATAGATAAGATATGAAGCTAAAATGTAAAGTGTAATCGAAGAAATAACAGCTTTTTTTTCGAGGATAGTGTTGGGTATTTGCTATTGCTAAACCTCTGATGGATGTCTGCTAGAAGGCGTCATGTCACCTCTTTCTTATTGCATCTGCTGATTATTCTGCATTAGGAGTCCTAAGTGCTGCCTAAACTGAGTGTATTTAGATTTGGGTTCTTCAATGACAACCAGACATTGTGCAGGCTCAGGACTGACAGATTACTGTCTCCTCCGACAGATTCGTGCTCATATTTTTTCACCTACCGCATGAAAACGTGTGTCAAAGTGAAAATCAAACCTGCGTCTGCAAGTTCAAAGATGAGTATGCAAGCATGAATATGAATAATATTCATATATGTTAAATAATATGAAGTATTAAGTATGACTGAATTATTCAATCCTTCAATTCAGTTAGTTTATTTTGTTCTCATATCTTGTTTCTCTCTCTTTGTCTCAATGTTTTTCCTTTTTTTCCACTTGGATTGCTTGCAAATCGGCACCTAACCTGGTCAGGCTTCCTAAATATGCCTTACAGTTTAAGGACTACCGCAGGATCCATGAGAATTCGGTCGTACCACTCCGAAGAGGGCAATGCCCTTTACCCCGGGACCAGGGCTTGCTACTGATAGTTAATCTGATCCCATCACAGCGTCATTATGGGGAGTCTTTAGTACCATAGTGAACGACTCATAGGGAGTCTGTAAATCTCTCGTTGGTTAAACACCACCTGGTTTGCGTAAATAAGTGCTAGACAGCCTTTAAAGTCTCTCTATTCGTAATATAAAGGGCTCGGGAGATGGTGTATCTAATCGTCCCCACTCTGAGATCTCGTCAAAAGCCAGAGCCTCTACCAGGCAAGATCCAGTTTTCCAGTCCATTCAGCTGGTTCCTGGCCTGTTCCCACTAGTAGGAGTTTGGGGTCTCTAGCTCCCCGGTATGCTAAGCAGGCATCCTCCCGAGAAGTTACTGCTTCTTACACTGTGCCGACAAGAGTCCAAGAGTCTACCCAACTTCATAGTGGAGTCCAACCTCCATGGTTGAATGAGAGATCCCCTCCATGGGTACCCACCACCCATTGTACCGACTTATTTTAAGAGTTTTGGATCAAAGTCCGGACGAATGGTCCTACAGAACCTGCTCAGCTGCAGGTAAGGTCAGTGGCCTTTGTAGCCCCTGGTTCTATGAACATATAGATATAAAGCCAATGCAGCCTGTGGTAGGGGTTGTTTTGGTATATTATAGCATACCTGAGCCTTCCGGCCATACCATACTCGTACATTATTACAAACCAAGTTCATGCCTTTTTTATGTGGAAGCCCTGTCGCCGTTTCCCAGGCGCAACAAGACCTAGCCTAAGACACTGATTTTCTAAGATATTCCATTCATTCTCTGGAATGTGCCCAAGGTGGATCTGGCGGAGGCGAGCTTCCACGACCTAAATCACACAAAAACTACTGGATACTGCGGATTACGTTAAATCAACTTAGGAGTTCCAAGAAAATTTCCATTACTTATTCATAAGTATTATTTGCCACCGATGAAGGGAGGAGACCTTCATCTTCAGGCTTCTGATACTGTAGATGAGATCCATAAATTCACTCTTATAATGACCAAGTCTAGACCTAATCACCTATACGACCACTTCCCTCTTTATAACGACAGATATCAAAATATTGAAGTCAGTTCTTTCTCTATGTCTTTTTCCCTAAGTACTTTACCTTCTAATGGAATGTACTGTCTTCATTTACCGCTTCATATTCTTTATTATGGGCTTCCTATTTATTGTTGTACAAATAACTTCTTGTACTTACTGTTGTTGCACTTCCTTCTTGATTATGTAAATTCACATAGAATCGTTGCAGACAAGTATTTTCAATGTTTCATATTCCTATCATAACATTAATTTCTTAATAAGCACGTTCTTTTCTGTCTGAAAAGTAAACTTAGAATCATATATTTGTTTACGAGTAAAATAAGCCATAACAAATAAAATATATAGAATATATATACAAATAAATATATATATATTAAAACAAAATATAAAATATATATTAAAACAAATAAAATATATAGAATATATAAACAAAATAGAATATATATTTGTTTACGAGTAAAATAAGCCATAACAAATATAACTATTACAATAAATTAGACAAAACTGTTTATCATAAAAAATAAAACTTATTTTTAAATATTCCGCTATTAAACAATATTTTTAATAAAGTTCTTATGTTTAATAAATATATAAAACAATTTATTTTTAAAAAGTTTTGTAATTTCGATTCAATATGTTATTTTATTGTAATATTCAGTATTATAAATATATACTTTAAACGAGATGAAATCGTAGTGGTTCAAATCGAATTAGTTATATGTAAAGTATGAGTGTTCCTAATCAAAGAAAAAAAGTATTAGTAGAAAGCCGGTTTTTGAAGCCGCAGTGTTGGGCGGTCTGATATGGGGTTGATTGGATTATTCTTTTCTTTTTAACATCCCTAACAGACACATAGTGTAATACTATCTGCTGCCAATTAAAAAAAAAATGAGAAAAGGTTGCCATACTTTGTTAGGTTCATATATTGTTAATTTATTTCTTAAACCATTAATCTCAGAGTTGCTAATATATATATATATATATATAATATAACTTTAAATTACACAAAGCACGACACAGAAAAGAGAATAAAAAGAACACTTACAGAATTCAATATTTCGAACTGTTGTTCGTCATCAGGAGAGTAGACTAGAAGAGAGGACGAAGTGAGAGAGACCTCCCCACGTCGAAGAACGGAGCTCGAATCCGTATATATATACGTATAAGCCACAAGGAAAAAGTAAATATTGATCCATCAATATTTAGTTGCTCTCTGATGACATATAATTGAAAGGTTTTTTACTTTTTTCTTGTGGCTTATACGTTCATTAGTTTTCATCACGTGTTTATTGTGATTATTTAGTAGAAGTACTCCTGCGAGCAGCCACACATCGTCAGAGAGCAAGTGAGCTAAAAAATAATAAATACCTGTTAAGTTGGTTGATTGAAGTTTCTAGAATTGTTGGTAACCCTGAATGTGTTTAATCATGAAGAAGTCTTCATCTGTTTAATTATTCCGCTAATCAAAACTTCATCAAATTTATAGAGTCCTAGGCTATTATTCATTAATTTCTCATAAAAATATTGTGGTTTGATCATTGATTGTTATTTCACGTGGTTATGTGAAACAACAATCAATGATCAAACCACAATAAGAAATGGGAAAACAAGACTAAGATCTTTCAACCGTAACAAGCGGTCTTCGTCAGAGTCAAAAACCCAACTGTCAGTTGGGTTTTTGACTCTGACGAAGACCGCTTGTTACGGTTGAAAGATCTTAGTCTTGTTTTCCCATTTCTTATTGTGGTTTGATCATTATATATATATATATATTATATATATATATATATATATATCTGTCCGGTTTGGACCGTTTTAATATTTTGATTTAAATATGTAGTTGTGTGTGTGTGTGTGTGTGTGTGTGTGTGTGTGTGTGTGCGTGTGTGTGTGTGCCTGTGTGTGAGATTTTATAACTTGGCCGGTGAAAAAGCCATTTAGGTCGAACAATGAACGTTTAGAAATAAATTGGTAATTACGTTCATTTGAAAAACACAATTACAATTTTTAATAATAAGTTGCATCGTTATGAAAATTTAAATGAATATGATTTTCACTCTTAGAAAAACTGATCAATTTTAGTTGTGAAGTGTTTATTGCTTTGCTGGAATACGTAGGGCGATATTGTACCCATGTTGTTTTTTGGTTCTTTCTTATGTAAAGGAAATCCTCCGTGAATTAATTCAATTAAACTGATCTGGCGTGATTGTCAACTAGTTTATTTATGTTAATTATAATTTCGTTTATATTATTCAAAACTAGCCTCGTTTAAAAAAAATGGGTATGAAATAAAAAAAAATGACCTATACATTGACAAAGCATAAAAATTTGAAAAAGAAGATGTCAGAGGGTACAGAAAGGGTGTTATATACCCTTTGAACGAGAGTGACGATGGGAAGGGCGTGAAGTAATTCAGAGATGGTTGGAAGGGTGGAGGGCGGTGGAAGGGGCGGCAGGGGGTGGGTTAATAAAGGCCCTAGGGCTGCCAACATGGGCACCAGCACAATGCGTCTCCTAGGCAACGCCGCCCATCACAGAAATTATCATGCTCCCAGCAACACTGACTTCTCTTACAAGCACTAATATGCTTTCAATTTGCATCGTGCAGCACTCTGTCACTTTTACTTTCACTGTCTACCTTCTACACATGCACGCACACACACACACACACACACACAAACACACACACACACTCATATATATATATATATATATACAATTAAAAGAAACGGTCCAGCCGACTTTTTAAATAAAATAAATTCAAAACGAAGGAAACACACAGAAAGACACAGACATAACTCACATCGATATTTCGACTATCGTCGTCATCAGGAGGTGAGAAGAGCAAAGAGTCCCGCAGGAAAGCAGGGCGGTGACTCACCGCTGGGACTCTTCACTCTTCACACCTCCTGATGACGACAATGGTTGAAATATCGATGTGAGTTATGTCTGTGTCTTTCTGTGTGTTTCCTTCGTTTTGAATTTATTATATATATATATATATATATATATATATATATGATAAAAAGGATAAATCGGATACTCTTCTTGTTTCATCGAAGGTATTAGGTAAGACATCTCCATTTCTTACAGAATTATTCTGCTCCTTGAGAAGTGTGCAAGGAAACTTGCTAATAGATAGTCTGGTGTACTATGTGGTGTGGTTGTTCAAGCCTAATTCATTTCTGTTAATCGGGCAGGGATTATAGATGGATTGCCTTCTTCCTTTAGATTTCTAAGTAGATTCCAATTTATTTCCTTTCTATCGTTGTTTCCAATTTGTATATTTGTAGATGGCTTTTCCTGCTGTATAATGATAGCTCTTATTATTTGCATATTTATCAGCGTTTCTTATATTAGCTTAGATTTATGGATCGGTTTGGTTTTATTTTTTGGTACCCCTGCTGTAAGGTGCATGGTGAGCCGTCTAGATAATGAAGTTGAAGCCATGACAATGTATCAGTTATTACCAGCCTCACAGCTCCCGATATGGCATGGTTATTCATACACCAGATTGACTTCTTTAAGTTTGTGTCTATTGTTGCTGTTGGAACATGGTTACTAAATAACTCAAACTTGGGCTCTGATAGTAGCGTTAAATTATTCTGTAGTCGGGTTTAGTGCATTCTACATTATTCTTTATAGTATTTCACCTTTTTTCAGATTCCCTCATCTCTTTTGTATTCATCTGTAAATTTGTTTCTGTAATATAATAAATAGGTGCATATACAATAGGTTTCAATATTGGTGCATATACAATAAAGGTGCATATTAATAGGTTTCTAGTACTCTTGTATTTTCAGAGGTTAGCTAATGTCCGTAAATGTTTTATTGGTTTTAACCAATTTAAATGTTATAATAACAGAAAGGTGTTCAGTTTGAAATCAGTGATGAATATTCAGTTGTATCAAGAAACTAGGGAATTGATCGACCTATGTTTATTATTCAAATGAACTAATTAGTAAGAAATATATAAGCAAGGATAAGAGTAGAGAGTGTCACTGAATGTGGGAGGAGGCAGTCCTCTTTGTAGGAGAAGGGGAATTGTCGATAATATATTAGTTGTAGATGCAGTGGAGTCGCACTGCAGTAGGGTTTGTCGCAAGGGGCCAGAGTAACCCAATGGCTTGCGTGCTTACCTCAGGGACTGGTAGATCCGGGTTCAATTCTCAGTCTGGCCTTCAATTTTTTCACAAGCGATTTTGTCAGCAAATTAAAATCTAAGCCTAAGGACATTAAGCCTTTGGTCTCAAACCTGTACAATGTCAAGTACTCTTTATAGATCCCTACTAGGAATAAATTTGTGTTTAGCAAAATGTAGAATCATTAGGGATACAAATATTCCCTTGTTGAATCAACGTTAGAGATGTAGCTTTCTAGTAGACCTTCTATCCCATTAAAATTAAATAGAAAAAAGTTCTCTCACAAGACCATTCTTCTTGTTCTCGTTCGGCTTAAAGAATACAGATAACGATCAAAGTTTCAATAGCTACTTCGTCACATACTAATTCTTAGTTTATTTTGAACCACCCAAAACAATTCCAAGTGTCCCACTCAGGAAGATGACTTTATTTCTATTTCAATGCAGCTACCCAGTCTGGGTATTACATTATTAATCACTCATAACTTTTTATTTAAAAGTTCTTTGATCACATTTTACTCATTTATTTATAATTTTTTCTTTCCAACTTTGTTAAACATTTAATTAATTAACAAGTTTATAAAAATAGTAGAATATTTTTTAAAACCCAGGAGGAAAAGAATATTTAGAAAAGAGGAAAGGAAAAACAATTAATTAACTTTAGATATAAACTGCAGAAAGAAGTGGATATAATATGAAAACGTTTTTGAAATTTCTCTCTCTCTTTCACTCAACTCGATGAAACTTTTTCTCTTTATTTATATTCTGCAAGAAATACCTCTGCTGGCTTTTTTGTGTTTTCATTTACAGTTTATAAATTTTATATTAATAAAATCAAGTGATCCAATTATACCAGTATTTAAAAAAAAAAGAAGTAATAGCCTCCAATTCATTTAACTGCAGGTAAAGCACGAATGGTAATTAAATTAAATTAATTAATTTAAACACAATATATCTTTGTAACTGACAGTAATATGACAACATAAACAGATGATAGCAACCTCTAAGTGATTATTCTTCAATAATAGTGGTTTTTCAGTCACGCATAACTAGCTGCTGATATGTATGAAAATTAATAAAATGAATATACGAATATACTATTATTATGGAGTGGATTACATACAGAACTTAGTCAAATTTCTGACAACTTAGCAGGAGGACAAGGACACACTGGTTGTTGGTCTGTTTTTTGCAACGTGACCCTGTGGCTGTTGAGAAAGTACTGATATATTATAGTACTATATCCGTACTATATAAATAGAATAAATAGATAAATAGAATAAATAGATAAATAGGATAAATAGATATATTTATTCTCTATTAGTCCAGATATACCGTTGACCTTTCAACTCTTTTATTCTAACCGCTTGTTTCTTGTTCATTATTGACCTTTGACCTTCTCTTTATATTAACCTGTACTAATCCTTTTAATCTATTAATAGCAATGACTAAGAATGAGTCATCGATTTTAATTTAACATGTCACTTGGCCAACTCCTTTTCCAGTTGAACCCTGTTAGCAGGAGGTTAGTTCGTAGGATCGAATCTCTCAGTTTTAAGATCGTGAATGCCGAGACTGTAGTTAATTTTAATGATACCTGTTTAAAAGAGGATCTGCTGCCTATTTATAACAATATATTGTATTGCGTACATATCCATGCAGTATAGAGAAGAAGGTCAGGCCTTCAAGAAGATTGTGAGTGGACATATGAAGACTATTAAAGAATAGGTTACACTCCACCTGTATATTTTCTACAAGAACTAGCCGTCTTCTTATTAGAAACTACAATAGAGGTGAGATGCCGGAGCTTCAGCGTAGTCATCTGATATACCAGTTCTCGTGCACCCAAGGGGACTGAGAACCCCTTCCTTCAAAGTACATACTATACTGGAATGACTACTACGAAGTTATCCAGGCGTCTTACACTTCACCTATCAGGTAGAGCACCTAAGACACACGTGGACAAGGATAGTCAGGCTCCGTCTGACTAGATGGATGCTAGTGGAAGTTACTACAGTTATTGGGATAAATACCATAACAACCACCTGCAGTTGTAATTTTGGAGGCTTTGATTATCAAATAAAATTACCCTTCCCTGAATAGTCGGATTAATGACATGTTCTTTATCCCCAGTGCAAAGAATATCGATCCTAAATTTAAATTCAATAAAAACCTGATTTTGTTAGTTCACCTACTGAGCGCTAGGAGCCTTGCATAGTATATGTTGACTTCTATTATTACTGTTATCGTTAAGCTATTTCTATCATTGTTTCCTAACTTAAACTCTTTTTATTCGTTTATTTGTTTATTATGTTAATATAATGTTAATGTTTGTTAATCCTGAAGATGTCCAGTGAAGTCGAAAGATCGATTAATCAAGTAAAGTTCTTTTGCATTAATAGTTTTCCTTAATATGTCCTTGGGAGAGTTACTTTTTCAGTTGCCTTTGCAACACCGTAAAGTTTTTAGAAGAAACGAACACGTTCATAAAAAGATCGTCAACACTGAAGCAGCTTTGGTCTTCAATAATATTTCTATAAAAGAAGATTTGCAGCCCATTTATACGAATATAAGATATGATTGGCTGTTTCTTGACCAAATAATTTCATTGTTTTTGAAAGGTAACCTAAGAATTATGCAGAGGGAAGGTAACAAAACAGCTGGAATATTCAAATTACAATATAGATTGATAAAAAAATACGCAACAAAATTAAATAATACGTTACATTATAATGATATTATTATTATTATTATTATATTATTATTAATTATTATTATAATACTATTATTACTTTGTAATAATAGCAAAGAAGTTTTTTTCCTAAGCAAGTACTACTTTCTTTTTAATTGGCTGCAATAAAGTTTTGTCATTATGAAAGAAACATACTTTTACGAAACCCGTTTTTACTGAAAAATCCATTTTTCATTATTTCTGCTTGTGTCTGTCTGAGTGTTTTATCACTGCTGAAAAATAATAGTAATTTATTGCATGTCTCACTATTTGAGAAATCTAAATGATTTATGACAGTCATTGAGTAATGTTTGTACGTATGTCTGTGTTTATGTGCGGGTGCTTTTATTTAGATTTGAAGTATTATTACTGCTACAGAGCAATACTTAGATTTTTGTGCCAAAATGTGTACTGATAACAGCGATATTGAGATAATAGTAAACTTATCTCAATATAATAAACGTATATTATACTGAGTATAATTTAAGTTTAAGTGAGTATAGGTTAGGTTGCAGTGGCAGTCCCACAAGGGAACACACGTAGGCCAAGCATTGGCCCTTTGTGATGCCACACAATGATTGATTGTTCAGTGGGAGTCCTAAATTTTGCCTAACTCATATGTATTTAGTGTAGGGATCTTTAACGAGTACCTGACATCGTGCAGGCTCGGGACTGACGGTTTAACGTCCTTCTCCGAGGGACGACGTGCTCAGATTTATTCACCTCCCCGCGTGAATAAATCGAGGGCCAGGTGAGGATTGAACCCCGGTCCTATCAGTTCAGAGGTGAGCACGTAACCACTGAGCTAGCCTGGCCCCCTCTAAGTGAGTATTTAAACTGAGTATAATTTAAGTATATACGTTTAAACGTATTTACTTAATCAGTATATAAACGTAAAAATAATTCTAATAAACATTTTATGTTTGCTATTGTTATTTCATTCATTTTAACTCTTATTTTCTAAAAAGGGTTGGAAATATATATTCCTCTCCACAAATGTGTGTTTGTGTGTGTGTGTGTGTGTGTGTGTGTGTGTGTGTGTGTGTGTGTGTGTGTGTGTGTGTGTGTGTTTGTGTGTGTGTTGAAGAGAGAGAGAGAGAGAGAGAGAAATAGAAAGAGATATAACTACTTTGGCATACTAAATAACCCAATATTTTCTGGGTTTTATTGAAAATTGGGAATGATATTTTACTATGCTTCATGAAATAAGCTGTAATAATTTTATTCCTCTCTACTGATTCCAGAGCACTTGTATTTAGCATTTAATAGTGCTTTATATGAATATTGCCTGAGAAAATTGCATTAATTTGCTGAAATGGGATGTATTAAACTAAAAGATCACTTATTATATTCCAGTTGTAATTCGTTTGTCAAACTATGCTATTAGCAGGAGTACGTTTTCCTTGTAATTTACAAAATAAAAATAAGAACCAATTAAATTGAGTACTATTGAGTTTGATTACACGTTTATGCTAGTTAAGTTAAGGTTGGTTGCGTCAGTAACAAAGACAAGGATTTAATTCCTTTAACCCTTGTTTTTGTTGTCAAAACAAAAAAATTGGAGGAAGTCAAAAAGGTGGGCCTGTATGCCAAGCCTTCGTTCTCATTATCATCTACTGCCCATTCTTTCAACACCTGTCGTCAATGTATTGTTTTTACTTGAAATAGTCCTTTGAGCAAAAAAAAAAAAAAGAAAAAAAATTCGGCATCCGCTGTTCTTCCCCCATTTTCTGTAATCTCAACTTCCTTTCATTAGTCAAAAAATTTTGAAGAAATAGCAATTCTAAAAATAAAGTTTTTATTAAGAATATTTCTTTTGTGATTATAATAAAGGGGAAATAAGGTGCATAGAAGAACAGGGCGTTGGAACCTCTGACTCTTGAGCAAGCAACATACAGTTGACCATTTGAGAAACTCTTTGTCTCACTCACTTCAGTATCTGCCGTAGACAGAGTTTCCCCTTGCGACTTATTTACTGTCATTGCGAAACAGACGCTGACGGGAAATTGCAATCGTTTGAATGGAAATGGATAGTGGCTCGGAATCAATGGTATGCGTGATATAAACACTGACTCCCCAGTACCATACTATTATTATTTTATGATAATAGCACTGCTGCAGGTACATGTTTTAGAACAACAAATCGAAGTATTGTCTCAATAAATTTTTTTTTTTAAAATTGATAATGTGGAATTTGGAATCAACTAAAAAAAAAAAACTGAATAGAAAGTAATTTGGCTTCAGAAAGGAAGGCGGTAGGGATGAAGCACCAACTTATCACACGAACCGTATATATGGTGACTGTAAAAGATTAAAATCAATAGTAGCAGTATTATTGGACTTCCGCAAACCCTTTGACTTCGAGGACTAAGGAGTATACTTGAGATAGGGAGAAGAGATAGATAAATAGAGAGAGAGACAGAAATAAGAATCTTGAAAATTCAAAAACTAGCAGTTTCATTACTTGACTGCAGAGAATAGTCAGATGATTCTAGTATTCACTGTTGAATTGGATAAAGAAACATTCACAACCAGGACAACTCAGCGCTAGACAGTGCAATACAAGGAGACCTCGACATCAAGATAATTGAGAATCAGGAGGACATCAATGAATTACAAGTGAGCATCAGGAGGACATCAATGAATTACAAGTGAGCACAGGAGGACATCAATGAATTACAAGTGAGCATCAGGAGGACATCAATGAATTACAACTGAGCATCAGGAGGACATCAATGAATTACAAGTGAGCATCAGGAGGACATCAATGAATTACAAGTGAGCATCAGGAGGACATCAATGAATTACAACTGAGCATCAGGAGGACATCAATGAATTACAAGTGAGCATCAGGAGGACATCAATGAATTACAAGTGAGCATCAGGAGGACATCAATGAATTACAAGTGAGCATCAGGAGGACATCAATGAATTACAACTGAGCACCAGTGTGAGAGCATCTTAACGCTGGCACCTCCACGTCTGCCTTGTGAATGAGCACCATGCTTGTCTACTTGTGGGGCAGAGATGAAAGCGATCAGGGTCAGAAAGAAAGAGATACCCGTGTTAAAAAAAAAAGGCAAAGGGAATTGGAATTGGAGCATCTCACAACAGCGAATATCATCACTACTCTGCAGAAAATATAAAGAAACGTATATTCGTTTTTTAGCAGCGGATTGATGGTTATCCCTCTCTAACAAAATTGAAAAAGTATCTGAAAGGACATCAAAGAAATAATTTTTTTCTACAACTACGTAGTGCCGAATATATGATGCAATTACATTAACAATTATAAAAAAATTATATTTACAATTTAGCCTTATATTAATAACATCCCCCATATAAATTACTTTTATTCAATTTTAAATAAGTATCTTTCAAATTTATCATTAATAAAATTAACCCTTATTTATCCCTTTCTAAAATTTAGTATTTATTTAAATTTTAATTATTTATTATTTTATATTTTGCATGAATTACAAACAAAAATCTATAGTGGCTTACACTCGACTTTACTATAATTGAACAATATTAAACTTCTTGATAGTCAATTTGTTTTGATTTTAATTTTATGTAGCTCTTATATAAACACTCTACTTAAGTATTATCAACTCTATAAACAATTAATTTAATTATTTAATATTGCTGTTATATTTGTATATTCATTATACGTTATAACAAGCTTAAAACCATTGATTTAAACCTGACCCATAAATCTTATTATTATTATCATTAGTGTTAATAATTATGTTACTGTAGAATAAAATTATTATAATTATATTATTATTGTTAAAGTGATTGTGTGAATTTCATAGAACTCGTGTTCACCGTGGATAGATTTGTCCTATTGTATTTCCCTATGTCATTTCTGAAATCAACTTCAGACATGGTATGTGAGTTGTAATTTAATTCTTGTATATTAATTATTGCAAGTGATTAGCAATTAATTTAATATTTCGGAAAGTTTGTTTCCTATAGCCCACACTTGTAGGTTTTTATCGTAAATAATGTTCCAACGAGAGTATTTATTGAGGGTGATTATAGTACTGCGTCCTAAGAACTATTGTAGGAGAGTAGGTGTGAATCATTTATTATTTGACTTTTTAGTTATTGGTGATCCAATAGCTATATTACAGATTTGATTTTAACTTGGGGGGGCGTGAAATTTACTTCACTCAAGATTATTTGAGTGGGTATATCAGTGAGTACCTGACAGCGTACAGACTCGGGACCAACAGGTTTATATTCTCTCGGGGGGACAGCGTGAGCAAGATTCCATTCTCACATGAAAAGATGCAATATTCAGGGACACAGTAAACATTCAACCCTTCATCACGAAAGCCAAGCACACTATCTGTCAATCTACATCTGAACCCTTAATGTTTGAACGAAATTTACTTCTAATATAATACTTATTTTGGTCTGAAGATTTGATTCAAGTTATAAATAAAGTTCACAAGTTACTTAAAGTAGAGTTCAAAAGGTTGTCCACTGTAATATTGTCTGTTGTACCATGCAATATTCATATTAAAATTCATGAATTTTCAACATTTTAAAAGTGTCAGGAGAACTTGATAATTTGAACCATTTTTGACACTAAAATTCATAAACCTCAACCAAAGTACATATATCTAAAATCAATAGGTATTTTTTCTGCACAAAAAAAGAGTGGTTTGTTGTGATTTTTTGTTTGCTGTGACCTACAGTATGTTTATAAAATCTACACATATCCAACGACCAACGAGAGTATCCGTGCTATAGCACGTAGTACAGGGCAACAGTTCCAGACCTGAGGTCTTCTACTGTTCATCTAGCTGTAGTCCAGTAGGTGTATTAGCTCGTAAGTGTGTTGTCAGTTAGTTTGTTTGTCTTGTTCTTCATCCTTGTCTGATTTCGTTGGTGGTTTGGTCTTAAATTTGTCCCTTTGGCTTAGTGATTTATAAATTTCTTTTTTTTTTTCGTAAATGTTATATATTTTGTAATTTGTTTTTTTATATAGCTGTTAAATTCTGGGGGCAAGAGAAGCAACCAGAGGATTGGGGTGGTTTGGGATCTTGGAATCCTCATTAGAAGTCAGGCGCCTTATAAAGTTTTCTACCGTTTCCAGGAACACATATCACAAACATATATATATGATCAAACCACAATAAGAAATGGGAAAACAAGACTAAGATCTTTCAACCGTAACAAGCGGTCTTCGTCAGAGTCAAAAACCCAACTGTTATATTTTATATATATATTATATATATACCACACACACACACACACACACACACACACACACACACTATACGGTTTCAGTTGACCAGAAAACGTTCTGTTTTCTGAAAAAATTACAACTTTTTTTTCTCAATCATTATTCTCAAATAATCTACTTATGTTTTAATTATAGTAAAGTAAAAATTTTTGTTATCAAGCTAAAAGGGTTTATCGATTTAAAGAAGAAAACAGAAAAAAAAAGATACAATTTAGGGGGTTGACAACGAAGGGCAAGAACGAATAAAGTAGGAAAAGAGGTAAACCTTGATATTGCTGAGTGCATACAAATAACTTTTGAGCTCAGAAGTAAATAAATATACAGTAAGAAAGAAGAACTCTGGGAAAACTGCTAAAATCAATATGGTTTTATCTCAAATAGGATATATTTCGCTTACACCAGTCATACAAGTTTTATTTGCCATCTTTAAACATATAGATCAAGTTAATAAAAAACAATATATTGTTTTCAATACTTCTCTCAGGTGGGAAGTTTATGACGTTCTATTTCTCAGAAATATCGAAACAAATGTAATAAAAGTGAATGTAAACTAAAAAGAGAAAAAAAAATAACTTAGGTAGGAGAAGTCCTTTAACATTTACTGGTGTTTCATGTTCTCTATTCTGTCATGGGTGATGGCGTCAACCGTTTACCGGCTTTTTGTTTGATCGGTGATTCTACATTGGGAGTTCTAAATTTTGTATAGCTCAAGTGAATTTCGAGTAGAGATCTTTAACGAGTACCTGATATCGTACATGCTTGGAACCGATGGCTTAACGTCCTCTCCGAGGGGCGACGTACTCAGATCTTCTGGCATGTTCCTCGGTCTTTCGACCACACCACGCAATAAAGCAGACCAGGCCGATGTTTTTTTTACGTGGAGCCCTTTAGCCACACTGAGCAGAGATAACTGTTCCCAAAGGAAACAGAAGGCTCATCCCAGTGTGCCCAAGGTGGACCTCGCGGAGGCGGGCTACCACGACCGACATCACTCAGAAGACTAATAACTAGTCTATTATAACTAGAGTAACACTCAGACTTAAAACTAAGTTACAAACTAACTAACAGATTAGATTTATTGACCACCCATGTGAATAAATCCAGGGCCATGTGGGGATCTAACCCCGGAGTTTCAGCCCAGAGGCGAGTACGTTAACCACTGAGCTAATCGGCTCTTCCAGTAGGCGTTAGTTATATCAGATATTTTTCTATATGGCTTCATCAAAGACTGTAAATAAAGTGACTTCATGACGTAACTACTTATGAATATTTGAAAGATTGCTGGAGGTACTAACGAAATCAATTTTTTTTTAGAATTTTTCATTTATTTTTATCTTTCTCTTTTATCTTTCATTTTTTTTTCTGTTTTTTTTCCTTTCGTAGTTCTTGAAGTCTAGACAGAGGGCTTTCCTTTCACAGGCTCTCTATACGCATACTTACTAGCCAACACCCACTTTTAGCTGTTGAGCCATCTGGTAGCGCGCTGACCAGTTTAAGCGTAAGATCCTTTCGTCTCCTTCTTTGTCAATACAGTTGTGGTCGAGTGCAGTGCATTAAAGCAAATTGCCGGTGTTCATGATCTGGTCAGCGTGCTTAAAACCTAAACTTGTGTTGATGGTTTGGTCAAGTGTAAGGGTCACAAGCCGCAGGCGATCATCTACACGCGCATACAGTCCTTTTATCTATTTATATAGTTCTAAGACAGTTCAAATAGACTGCGAGCCAATTAGGAATAAATTATTTGTAACTCTACAAATATTGCCTATTAAATATGATCAGTACCTGAAAAAAGAAGTAACTGAAACATATAAGTCGTTAAATATTTCACATTAATCAATACACCTTTTACACTGTTCTCAAAACTTTACAAGATGGATTGCTATTCTTCTATTTTAGTTTAAAATACTTAAATACCTTTTGAAACAAATGTTTTTCAAGAATAAATCAACAACTTTATGCAGTAATGAATCAATCAATTTTACAACAAAGCTTAACTTGGGAAAAGCTTATACTTGAATTATATTTGTTTTAAGTCTGTTACTGGGCTACAAAAGGAGAGGAAACTTGAAACAGTGTCAAAGTTATCGCAAGGCACTACTAGCGAAGTTGACACGAATTTGATTAATGATTCTGTGATCCATTGTGATAATCAAAAACAAAAACCAAAATATATCCTACAAAATGTATTCACACAGTCTTTGTGATACTCGCAAATAAAGCATATATTATTCTATCTTTATTTAGTAAATAAACTTTTCTGAACTCCGTTATTATAAATAAAATATAAACGTTATTTTTACCTAACACTTTATGAAAGTTTTCTTATTAATTATTTTTAATGTAATATTAAAAGGCGTATACAAATATATCTTTATGTATCTTAATTTTAATAGTTTATAAATATAAGAATATTAAAACATATAATTAAAAAATATTATATTAAATATTACTATCGAATAAATTAAAAATTGATCCAAAATGGATAACAAAAATTCTAATAGAAAACAAAATACATGCAATAGGTACACATGCAATAAAATACATACATAGAATCTCAAATTTTTGGTTTGTACGTCATCAAGTAGAAGAGAATGAAAGAGACGTAACGTAGTCGGTTATCCAACGTCGTTCTACCAGATCAGTGTGCCTTCTCTCTTCTTTTCCTCCTGATGATGCTTAAACCAAAAATTTGAGATTCTAAGTGTCAAATAGTAAACTTATAGCTTGAATTTAATTATTTTTTTTTGTAGAACTGTATATTATTATTTTTATTATTATTTGAGGGTGACTATAGTACTGCATCTTAAAAAAAATATTGTACTACCCCCCTTCTGTACTAAAGTACCCCAGCTATTAGCTTCAATGCCTCCAAGAAGCTCAGCACTTTTGCTGGTTCCAACGGTAAAAGTTTTTCTATGGTTCCATTGAGTGTCCCGAAGCACCTACCTCTGTGCAGCAAAGTTCCCTTACAGTCAGTCAACAGGTGCAACGGTGTTTCTTCCTCTTTGGAGAATCTGTCCAAACCATCATTGATAATGTCCATTCAGACTCCCTACGTTTCGGAAGAAATTAACTTCCTTTCTCCTTCTTCGGGACGGTCTTCTTCGGGTCCACAGGTGGACTTGTGGGAGGTTGGCTCCCACTAGTTAGTGCTTTTGGACCCTCTGCGCTTCCGGAGGATGGCCTCCAAACTTCCTTATCCTTACAGGGGAAAATCCCTGTATCTCTATCGGTGGTATTTTGTCCGCTCCAGCAGACAAAACCGGAGTAAGGCTATTTACTCAAGGGGGTCGCCTGGTAACCGTGAGGCTCCATTTATAATACAATAACCCCTGTATCATCCATCCTTCGGCACGGATGGCATAACACCTTAGATTGGGGCTGGGATAAAAGGAGGGGATTTGGGGATTAGGAAGGGTGTGAAACGAAGGCAGTCAGGCACAGCATCTTCTCCTCCTCTTTCGTTTGTCCTTGCATATAGCAGGTTAAGAGGGTAGCCTCGTGAAGGCCAAACATCGGAGTTGATTGTTAGAGGCTATTAGTGGCGCTTAATCACTCCATTACTACCCCAAATGTATATTAAATATATAAATTATTTGTAATAAAATTTAATTAGAAATGTTTTAATTAATTATTGAATGAACATTTTGTGTTATCCTAATAAAGAGGCCAGGTTACCTCAGTGGTTAACGCGCTCGCCTCTGAACTGGTAGGGGGTAGGGTTCGATACCCACTCTGGTCCTCGATTTATTCACAGAGTTGAATAAATTTGGGCGTTTTGTCCCTCCTAGAGGACGTTAAACCACCAGTCCCCCGAGCCTTTACGATGTCAGGTACTCGGTAAAGATCCCTACTCTAAATATATTTGAGTGAGGCAAAATTTAGGACTCCTAATATAGAATCACCGATCAAACAAAAAGTCCGTAAGGGCTGACATTTCTGATCCGCTGGGGGATCGATTCAAACAAATAAGAATAAAAAAATAAAACATATCCTTATAAACAACTTCGCATTTAGTTAATATGTTTTAACCAGACAATAGTGTACTGTGAGTAATAACCTTTTCTTTATTCAGGATTTCCTGGAAGATGCTAGATCATCATATGAAGTTAATACTGAAATTTCAAAGGTTAGTGTTTATATATATTCCTTTTAATTTAATTATTTTTTAAAATAATTATCATTATTAATAATTTTTCCTGTTGATTAAGAGAGATACATCAACATTTGTTGCAAACAATTAAGTAATATTAGTTGCAATAATTAAGTAACACTTTGTTTATTTATCAAGTACAACTTTTCTTTTTCCGTACATCTCTCGTGCTATTTGTCCAATATGATAAGGTAAAATACTTTCCTTTTTTACTAAGATCTTCTTTTGAAAAAAAAGAGTCTTGTAAAAATAGTAGGCTAATATAACCAATAATTGTATGATCAAAATTGAATTAAAGTCACTGAACAGGTAAGAGTGAAATAGAGAGTAACGGTTTGATAACGTGGTTATCAAAAATAGCTGGTGTGAACAAGCGAGTGAGATCTTATTAGGTATTTATCAAGGAGATAGATAATAACCGTTTGTTTGTATTAGAGGATGAAAGAGGGAAACTAAGATTTTATCAAATGGAAAGGGAAGTATTCATCAGAGCACAGACTCAACGGATCTCAATTGCATTACCTTTCATCCTCCTCCACAACTTTCATTCAGTGCTGTAATGTAATTACTCAGTCCATTTTAATCCAAACTTGAACCTTTCAATTTAGAAGCTATTCAATAGTTACGACTTTTTTTCTTTTTAGAGCCCTTCTTCAATTTAAACAAATCTTATTTATGCTTACTGAAAAGTTAGCTTACTTTGATTTTTATATATAAAACAAAATGACACAATAAATTAATTAAATAAAAATGAACCTCCAAACTACAGTATGAAACCAGAAAAAAAAGATTAAAATCTTTCAATCGTAACAAACAGTCTTCGTCATGTTGAGATTTGACTGTGACAAAGACCACTTGTTATGGTTGAAAGATCTTAATCTTTTTTTTTTCTTGAGTTCTTACTGTGGTTTGGTGGATGTATATTTGAAAGTTTGGCAGAACCCCACTGTTCTATGGCATAAGGGCACGAAGGCTTCAAGATTTTGTTGTTTATGTGGAGTCTGTCTGTTAGTGTGAGTTTTGATTTTCGGTCTTATAAGGCGTTTGTATCGTTTGTTGGTTTTTGTTCATTTCAGTCTTGTGTGTGGGTTCCATGTCACGAGTGTGTCAAAGTGCAGTTCAAGGTAGCGTATGAGCTCATTGTTCAGGGATACTAAGGGGGGAATAGTTTTGACGGAGAGTAAAAGTTATTTCAGAGCTTTTCTTCTCATTTTTGAGTACTTATTACGTCTCAATATTTGTTAGTTCAGTGACCGAACGCATACCACAAATACAACACTTTTTTAGCCAGAACTTTATTTAAATAATTCACATAAGGGGTTATTGAGGATTTTGGTCATAAAACATACAACTCCTGATCATCAGCCGACGTTTCGCCAAAAGTTGTTTGGCATTTTCAAGGCTAAAAAACAATTTATTAAACGACATAAGTAAAGCAAGATAAATAAATCATCGGACACCAATTTAACAGAAAACAAACGACACAAACAACAATTATAGTACCCAGAGAACCACAAAAGTATCATAAAATACTTAGTGTTATTATGATTATTATTATTATTATTTAAAAAACAGACATTTGTCGTTTAAACATAATTGCGTATTATTAATTATTCAGAACACCAAAAAACCACATTTTCAAAACAGCAAAAACATTTATTTATTTAAATAAATTCGTTTTTTTACGATATGATATAAATCTGTCTAAACGATGTTAATTAAAACAATTATAGTTGTAATTTAATAAATACTGATATTAATAAAACACATTGTATACTTACGCAGGGTACCAGGTTAGCTCTGTGGTTAACGTATTCGCCTCTGGGCTGGTAGTCTGAGGTTCGAGTCTCACCTGGACCTCCATTTATTCATGCGGGAGGTGAATAAATCTAAGTACGTCGTCCCTTGGAGAGGACGTTAAGCCATCGTTCCCAAGCCTGTATGATGTCAGGTACTCGTTAAAGATACCTACTCAAAATGCACTTGAGTTAGGTAAACTTTAGGACTCCCAATGTAGAATCTGTAGAATCAACAATCAAACATAACAGCTGACGTTATCACCCGCTAGGGGAGGGTTTAAACAATAAAAAAAAAATACTTACCCAATACAGGATTACACACAATGTGATTGAAATCTGATAACATGATTAGTAAATCATGTTATGATGTTTCTACTATATCGTAAAAGCAGAAATTCTTCAGATAAAGTACCTCCTAAAACAGTGCAGATTTTAAATAGAGCTAAGTGTCTTGTCTGAGAGCTAAGAGTAAGTTAGCAATGAAATTTAATGACATTAACTCTTGGTTTTTGAGATATCCTTTTCAAAGGATTGGAGGTACGATTTCATTGAAAATGAAGACACAATACGACAGACAGACACACATACACATACACAAGCATACACGTGCGGGCACCTACAGACGCACACACACACACACACACATACATACATACATACATACATACATATAAACGTCGATAAAACGTGAGTTGGGTTTTTGACTCTGACGAAGACCGCTTGTTACGGTTGAAAGATCTTAGTCTTGTTTTCCCATTTCTTATTGTGGTTTGATCATACATATATACATACATACCTTTATACATACATACAAGATTTCATATAAGCACGTCAAATATTAGAAGCAGTCTTCGTCAGAATCAAAAACCCATCTGACCCAACCCAGCAGTTGGGTTTTTGACTCTGACGAAGACCGCTTGTTCAGCCACATCACAGTCACATTATTCCATAACGTCATTCTTTATTCTGTTAACTTCTTCTCCCTAGATGATGATTGACAGACCTCAGAGCCATTATCATTTATCATTTTATACTGTAGTGACTTATTCCGTCAAAGGCCATTATCAGAAAGTATTTAATATCTTCAATCTTTATTATGATAAATTGTTTTGAAAATAATCTAACCGAGAACCCCAAGGGGTTTTTTATTAGTTTTCCTAGGGTTAATATTGGTTTGTATATTTCACTTGTTAAATTGAATCATTTATTATGCATAGTAATATACGAGTCTGATTTTATTTAATAAGGAATTTATTCCTGTTTAAAAAGGCATACAATGAATTATTCTGTTCTTAGTTCAAATTGCCTGATATTAATATTCATGCATTTTGAAAACTCATATCCAAACGGACTATAGATCTTACTATGAAGTTCGAAGTGCTTTAAATCACAATATATTATTGGTTTCAATGCCTTTGAAATAGATTATTTGCCTAAGATAAGTCCAAGCGAATTATAGGCTACTACAGGTTAGATAGTTAAAATGACTCTCAAATTCATGTTGCTGGCATAAAGTTTGTCGTAATGATTTAAACTGTGACAAATGTTAGTAAATGTTCTTGAAGTTGAATTAGGGAGAGATGAAAAATATTTTAAGGGTTGATTCGGGCAACGAGAAATGGGTTTCGGGCACCTTGCCCACCTCCCAAGAGTCCAATGTGGGTAAAATTTATAGCATCGATTAAGGCAAATCTAATTTGTTCTAATGCCATACCCTCTTATGTATCTTTTGTGCCTGGCTGGAAAACATGAATTCCCTCCACTCAAAAGTATTACCGCAATTCTTCATTTCCCCTTTTAATGCTCTATTCACCGGAGATTTATGAAAAAAAAAAGCTAAAACATCTAAATATAATAAATTATGTAACTCTTCTGACAAATATAAATATTACTTTAGAATTTGAAATGGGCAGTCAGTTATTTTGTACTTCACCATAAATTTTTATTTTTTCTAATTTTTTATTTAATTATAAAAAACGGCAAAAAATATAAAGAAAAGCACTTGAGTATTGAAAGCAGAGATGAAAAGTAACCATATGTGGACGTAATTCAGTGAATTCGTTGTTACATGTGATTCTTAAGAGTTTATTTATTGTTAACAATATAAGTTGAATTAAATATAATTATATGAGAAAAAAATATTACATTTTTGTTTTCTGTAGACAGTTATTTATTTACTTATATTTATACATTATAGAGCAAGTTTCTTCATAAACGAAATTTTATTATAGCTTACTTCAAAAACAGTGTTTTTGAAAACAGAGGTCCACATCCTGTGGTGTCTGCTGCTGAACCTTTCTGATGCTCACAATATGCAGATCAAAATAAGCTTACGGTTCAGCAGTAATCCCTCGGGCACTGTGGAGAGATTCAAAGTGGCTAAAGGGCAGCACTTTAAACTAGTCTGTCTGATTTGATTTTGGTAGTGAAGGCTGAGAGGCCTAAGAACACATATAAAGTCAAAGCAGGTTCAGCAGTAATCCCTCGGGCACTGTGGAGTGATCCAAAGTGGCTAAAGGGCAGCACTTTAAACTAGTCGGTCTGATTTGATTTTGGTAGTAAAGGCTGAGAGGCCTAGGAACACATATAAAGTCAAAGCAGGTTCAGCAGTAATCTCCTTACTTTACTGATAGTGAAACTATTATCAGAAAGAACTGATAATTTGATGAAGTTGTTTGTATAAATATGGTTACACATTGTGCCAGTTTGTATGAAAACCAAATAATTATAATTCTTTGAAACATTGGGTGAACGCTGGGAATGTATGATCCTACAAAATGAAGTGTATTAAAAACGAATAGAAGCAGGTAAAAATTACATTAATTTAAATATTATTGTGATCTAGCAGATAAAATGCCAATAACGAAATATGGTAACACTATACTGATAAGTGATATATGCAATGCTCATCCAAGGATACTATTAAACAAATTACTAAATGTAATAAAAGGGGCCAGGTTAGCTCAGTACGTACTCGCCTCTGGCGAATGAATAGGTGAATAAATCTGAGTACGTCGTCCCTCGGAGAAGATGTTAAGCCATCAGTCCAGAGTCTGTACGATGTCAGGTGAGGTACTTGTTAAAGATCCCTAGTCGAAATGCACTTGAGTTAGGCAAAATTTAGAACTCCCAATGTAGAATCTGTTGAATCACTAATCAAACAGAAAGCCGGTAAACGGCTGACGTTATCACCCCCTAGGGGATCGGTTCAAACAATAAAAAGAAAGAAAAGTAATTATATAATTAGTCATATCACGACTGATGATGAAATATCATTAGGTAAAGTAGAATTTAGACAATATGTTTATATTCAACTTTGTTATAAATTAAGAGGATTACATAATAAAACAAATTAACTTTAAATATTATTAGTTTTTCAATTTGATTTTAATTTTTATTTATATTTTATTTAAATAAATGAAAGGTTATTAAATTATTTATTACATTGCATTTATTTAATTATGTATTTATATAATATTATATATTATGATATAAAATATAATTATTTATATTTAATTCCTTACATTTCTTTAAATATGTTATTTTAATGAATAATTGATTACTTTCGTAATTTTAGAAAAAAGTTTGTTCAGATATAATACTAATATTTATTTTAAACTTTTAATTATTATTAAACTTATATAATTATTATTAAAATTATATAGTTGTTAAACATATTTGAGACATAGAGATGAACAAATAGGTGAAATAAATACAAGCAATATTTGATTGTTATAGTGCTATATTGTGCCAGTTGAATAATTTGATATTAATGAAATATTTATCAAGTTTTATTCTTACAGATTTAATGATAACTAAAAAGTTTTTATAATTACAATAATATACAGAAAAAATTATTCATTATAGGTGTGCATGATGGAAATGCAACATAATAACAGAGGGGAGAGTAGAGGGTTGACAAAACAGATGTATTTGAAGGTGTTTATCGTGTAAATGTATTATCAAAACCAGATGTAAATCAGTTATCAAACTCATTAACACTCAGTTTAATTGCACGCGTCATTTTAATTAGCGATCTATATCTTTTCAATTATAACGAAATCCTGACTACAGCACAATTTGACAAGTTGACTATAGGTGTGACGTACTAATAATAATTGTCCCTTTTAGGGTAATATTTACCCTTTCAACTCAACAAATTCGTGAAATTTTATCATAAAATATTTGTATTAAAACAATATATAAAATTATAAAAGTTTTTGTAGGAAAATTAATTTTTATAGAATCACTGGGACAGCGGGTTAAAATTTGACCCGCTATGACATAAAGTACTTTTTCCTTTACTTCAATGTTTCACAGAAACAACTGAGATTTTTTTTATCATAGTCAAATGTATTTAAGGTTTGTCAAACATGATAACTTGAAGATTTTTGTAAATTTTTGATTGACTCCAAGCCGGTCATACACAAAAAGATTATAAAAGTAGATTGAGGGTTCATCAAAACGTGTATATCCGTCAAATATATACGTTTATTTTTTTTTCAGAAAAACTATAAATTAATGTAATCAGATTAAAAAAATAGCGATATAAGTTAAGATGTGATATATGATCCATTAAAAGTACAAGCAAAAAATCTGGAGTGGCCTATACTCAACTTTACTGTAAAGAAACATAATATCAAAGTTTTCAATATTTCGACCATCGTCGTCATAAGGAGGTGTGAAGAGTGAAGAGTCCCGCAGAAAGGCAGGGCGGTGACTCACCTCAGGGCGATGACTCACTCATAAGGTGAGTCACCACCCTGAGGTGACGATTTTCCTTCGTTTTGAATTTTTTTTTTATTTAAAAAAGTCCGCTGGACCGTTTCTTTTAATTGTTATATATACATTTATATATATATATATATATATATATATATATATAATATATATATAACTAGTTAACATAAACGCTGACACATAGAAAGAAATTTAACAAAAGTATACACTTCGTTTGTTAATTCTATGAAATAAAAAGTATAAAATAATATTGTAAACAAATAAATTAGTATTAAACTAGCCAAGCATGCGTGAAAAAATTATAAAAACTTGGTTGAATTACATAAAGACAAATAGCTGGAAATGGATCAAGCAAGAGAAATTTAAGTTTAATCCAACCTAAGCAGAGGAATGATGAATTTGGCCTGTTTTGAATTCTATAGAGAGACGAATGGGCTCTCCTATTGAAGGTGAATCCAGTTCAATATTCAACGAGGCTCAGTTTATGGTCTAAAGGGCTGCATACCCTTCGGACTCTCCCTTATCCAGTATTGAAATTCAATCATTCATTCCATTTTGTTATTAATTTAATGCCACGTTGAAAATATTTCCTTCCTTTTTCGGCACCCTTATATAATATATATCGGCATTATTATATATATATACTCGTATATATGAAATGGGAAAACAAGACTAAGATCTTTCAACTGTAACAAGCGGTCTTCGTCAGAGTCAAAAACACAACTGAAACACTGACGAAGGCACTTTTGACCATGGCGAAGACCGCTTGTTACGGTTAAATTATCTTAGTCTTGTTTTCCCATTTCATATTTCGATTTGATCATTGATTGTTATTTCACGTGTTATGTGAAATCTTTATATATATATCATGATTTGTTTTCTTGACCCAATATTTATATGATGTAATTTTTTTGAGGGTTGAGGTCTAATGATTTGAAACTGGTCCTTTTTTCGACGTTTCGACATATGTTTATGTCATCTTCAGGGCTTGGAAATCTGTTTCTGTTGCAGCATACCTTCCTTTACTCAATTACATGATTAACACAGTGGCCTGCATGTGTTAATCATGTAATTGAGTAAAGGAAGGTATGCTGCAACAGAAAGAGTTTTCCAAGCCCTGAAGATGACATAAATATATGTCGAAACGTCGGCAAAAGGACTAGTTTCAAATCATTAGACCTCAACCCTCAAAAAAATTACATCATATATATATATATATATATATATATATATATATATAACAATATTTCACATAAACACGTGAAATAACAATCAATGATCAAACCACAATGTGAAATAGAGAAAAAAAGACTAAGATCTTTCAAGCTTAAAAATAGAAGCAGATATCAAATTATTAAAAAACATTACTGGTAGTCGTCAACCAAATATGGGGATAATTATATCGCGCTTTAAAAAATAAGTAGAAGTAAATTTTAAAACAATACTTACAAAAGTGAGAATATTAGTAAACGAAAAACTATATTTGAGGTGCATTTCGTTTTTTGAAAATTATATATTTATAATTTGAACTCCATTTGATTAATTTCAAGTTGTTAAGCTACCTGATTCCTGATAAGTATTTTTATCTTATTCTATTCCAGAGGTAATTCCTTTATCAAGTTTTATATATTATATATTTGGGATTGCAGTTATAACTTTTGAAGAAGGTATAGAAAAAATATATCGAAATGCCTATGACAAAAATATATGTAGATAATGTTATATACTAAGAAAGTTAAGGGACAGGTAGAATATTTCTGTTAAATTAATCATAACGGTTTTAATTGAAACGGCATATTTGTAACATCCCTGAACGGATATATTTGAGTTTAAATGTATCAAAAGGAATGCTCTAAAAAAAGATGTACTCTACTCGTAAAGAAAAAAATAAATATATCCGATCCGTTTAAGAGATAAAAAAGAAATTCCTCAAGGATTTAAAAGGTTTGATGGTTTTAAGAGAGAGAGAAAAAAGATGTTGGTTGAAATGGGTAATATTTCATGTGAATCCTACTGCACTGCGTCTAATTAAAGCCCTTTCATCGTCCAATGATTAATCGACCCTGATGAGGATGCTGCCTTGCAGTTTTCTTCAACTACCCTACATCTTAACTTATTTCTTTCACTAAAAATTAATTTGCTTAACAGATAAAATTCAATATTCTAAAAATATATCATTTAGGGCAATAATTTGATTGAATTTTTTTTTTTTTTTTTTAAAGAAGTTTATTATAAGTAATCTTTTATAAAGTATCGACTTTTCTTTTAATACCAAGAAATTAGAGAAGTCAAAATATCTTATTAAAAATATTTTAATTAATTAAATAACCTTTTAAAGAACTTAACAGTCAAAGTAAATAATTTTGTTTTAACTATTATGTAGATAGCAAATAATAAGTTGAAATAACGACTATGAAAGCCATATTATCATGTAATAGTAGACTACTCTAAATATTTGGAGAATGAAGTCCCTTTCTATAGCAATGAAACAGTGCTTCATCATCATTTGATATTTGAAACAATTCTCAAAAAGAAACACATAGTTTCATGCTGAACTAAACATTGAAAAAAAAATAGTGTCAATTGTATGTGATTCAGATAAGAAAAGTTTTATATATATATAAACTATATTGACACAAAGAACACACAGAAATGAAAAAGAAACTCACTACGATATTTCGATGCCTTCGTCATCAGGAAGATAGAAATGAGTCGCTTCGCAGGCAGACAACTATGGAATCGTTTCCATAAACTAACTGTAACTGTAACATGTAACTCTAACTGCTACAGTGCTAAAACTGCTCATGACAATGCAGATGTTGAGTTGGTCTAGCCTACATTAGGCATAGTTTTAACTTTTAGTTCTGAATCAAATATTAAACGTTTTTAGATCTACTTCCTGAAATCGCCAGTTTAAAGTAAGTGTTTGTTTCGATAAATAATTCAGGGTTGACTACCCGTCTTTCCAACAAAAAGTTTCTGAAGGACCTAGCGTCAGTAATGCCCTCCAAGCAAGAGGCACAACTTTACTCAGAGGAGAAAACCTCATAAAGAAGTCTTCTCTCTTTAAGCATTTGAATTGCTTAAGGACAATATAGGGACATTTGAAAAAGAAATTGATAAGAGGGTTGCTTCGGACGAATTCAAAGAGATCCAGTTTACTGAAAACCACAGATTTGTTAGCCTACCTCGTCAAAAGCTACTGGAAGCAATAATAGAAAATATGAAAAAAGACTGATTGCTGGCGATCATGTTAAAGCAACAAGCAATGAGCAAGAAAACTTCCTTGAGCTGTTTAACTCGCAGAACTCATAACCGGTGCGAACACACGATCTGTTTTCTTAGAAGCGGTTCTAAGAAATAATTTGAATCCCAACACTATTTGCTTCAGAAGTTGTTGATGAGATGACCATATGCATTATGTTCCCTGGAGTGAAAAAAACAATAATTATAATAATAATTAAATTCTGGATGAAGCGCACAAACTTCTTCCAGAAGACCAGGTCCATAAACTAGTTCTTCAAAATCTTTAAGAACTTATACCGAAGAACTTCACCCAAAATATTGAATTACGTTGATCAGTTCACCATATCAAGATTGTTAATAATTAAGTTGACAATTATTTTCTTTAAAATACAAATATGCGCTTTGTACCATTTATATCTACCGATGTAAATGATATATCATTTGGAAATTTCCAAATGTTTCTTTATAAGTTTGGAAAAATAGGGCAAATTTAGCAGTCAAAATAAATAATTTGTTCGTTTCATTTGTTTTAACTATTATGTTGACAGCAAGATCAGGGGTGTTAATAGTGTAATAGTCAATACTTAATGTAATAATGTATTGCATCATTACATTAATATTGCAGTAAATAATAATTTATTACTATTTCAAGTAATCAATTACTTGAAAGCCAACGCCAGTAATAGGCGTAAGATATTTAATAATATGCATTCATTTAAAAGTTTTATCAATTTACGAGTGTTTCGTACACAAGGTTTATTCATTCCGTCATTTAACTCTCACTACTTACATAGTACTAACAATATGGAAGGATTTTAACTGAATAAAGTTTAAAAATTATAATGGTTAATAATGGAATTATAATATTATAATTTTAGATTAACATTACAATTTTTTAGAGTAATGATATTATTAATAGAATACAAAGCGTTTTTTTTGCTAAATATCTTTCCCTTTTGCAAAAATTAGACATTTTAATGTTGCTTAATATTTTTGAATCTTTTTTGATTTCAATTTTTTTCATTTGTTTCAATTTTTGAAAATTATTTGATCTTTTATAAAGGATACAATATTTAGTAGGGAGGGGGAGAGAGAGAGAGAGAGAGAGAGAGAGAGAGAGAGAGAGAGAGAGGAGAGAGAGAGAGAGAGAGAGAGGGAGGGAGGGAGGGAGAGAGAGAGAGAGAGGAAGAGAGAGAGAGGGAAGGGGAGAGAGAGAGAGAGAGAGAGGGAGGGAGGGAGGGATGTTTAGTATGTGCTCAATAAAGCTGTTCTATTCCAGCAATATTGGGTAAAGTGTCGTGGCTTTTCATGTGTAGTTTACAGTTTCACATGTTTATTTTCAAAAGACTTAGAATGGTTTAATTCGAAAAGTGATTAGGCTATATGGTTGAACAAGTTTGTTTCAATGCCTTAGTCCAGAATACTTGGGACTAATAACTTCAAGGATTCTAAAGTAGACGATCTCATTAAGCGACCTAAAACAAAGTTTCCTGTTCGATAAGTTGAGCTGCTCAATCTTCTCTTCTCCCCCTCCCACAGGCACGAACTTGAAAGCCAACTTTGTCAGTAATAAGCCTGGGAATTTAACACTGGATTACTTCACCAAGGAGCTGAATACAATTGCCATAAATAGATAGCTACAGTAATGTGGATAATGTGCCTTTAATCAGTAAAAACCGTTCATGTAATATTAAACACATGATGAAAATTAATGAAACATAAAGTCACAAAAAAAAAACAAGAAAAATATGCTCTGAGACTCAGATTTAGTCGCTCTTTGATGACATAGTGTGAAGACCTCAGAGCACATTTTTCTTGTTTTTGATTTTTCTTTGTGGCTTTTTGTATATTTGTCATGCTGATAGAGGTGACTTCATAGAAGAGATGCAATGAAAAATACCATGTCATTGTCACACAAGAAAAACAATAGAATCATTTGGTCGTGAAATAACCATTTCATCATTTGATGAATCATTTTCATGAATCATTTGGCCTTATAACCAATTATACGTCATATCCAGACCACTTATGTAGATTTCAATATATAATATATATATAATATATATATATATATATATATATATAATGTAAAATCGAATAAAAATATTTGATATAAACACGTGAAATAACAATCAATGATCAAACCACAATATATTTTTTTTTTAATTTTATTTGTTTAAAGTCACAACAATGTAAGTGTTACATTACTAGTGACACTGATAACACAGATGTATGAGAGAACACAGGAGGGAAGAAGCAATCCAGTGACTACACTTCCTGGCGTGGGTCTAAACCACAATATGAAATGGAAAAACAAGACTAAGATCTTTCAACTCAACTGAGTTGAGTTTTTGACTCTGACGAAGACCGCTTGTTACGGTTAAAAGATCTTAGCCTTGTTTTCCCATTTCATATAGTGGTTTGATCATTGATATATGTGTATCTATTATTTAATCGGGATTTGGTCATTTTTTAAAAAATCAAACTCTCGTTGTCTGTGTTTCAGTTTTATTTTAGAACATTTTTCATAGACAGAAGTAAGAATTTTCTTCTTGAAAAACTTCGATATGATTTAGAAGTATTTTTTAAATCATAAGTTATCCACTTTACGAGGGTGCCAACTACCAGTGTAGCCTAACTTTGCATGTCTAATGGCAATCGAACAGTCTTAATAGTACTACTTAAATATTTATATAGTAATACTAATTCCAATTCAATTCTCTTATATGTACATACTATAAAAATATTTCACATAAACACGTGAAATAACAATCAATGATCAAACCACGATATGAAATGGGAAAACAAGACTAAGATCTTTCAACTGTAACAAATCTTTCGTGCACTTTCACCCTTTTTCACTCTTCCCTCCCACTCTTTTCACCAGATGTTTTCTGCATCTAGTGTTTCAGTTGAGTTTTTGACTCTGACGAAGACCACTTGTTACAGTTGAAAGATCTTAGTCTTGTTTTCCCATTTTATATTGTGGTTTAATCATTGAATATACATACTATATGCCAGCTGGAGTAAAACGGATGAAACATTATCATAAAACTTAAGATAACAACAAACATTCTGTAAAATTTGCAGTGCATATTGCACTGTTGCAATACCTACATTAGTGATGAAATCATATCAAAATGTAAACAAATGACAAATCCAATTTTATATTTTTACAATCTTTTAAGGTTTTGAGGGCATATATGACATCACAAAAAGAAATTTTCAATAAAAATTTTAGATAATAACATTTTTAATCAATTAGTTGTTTTCAGATTTTTTTGAAAATTATTATTTTTCAAAATATTTTAATCACAATATGCTGTTATCAGTTTGTTATCTCTTTTATGGTTTATAATTTTTAGAGGTTTATACCTAGACATGTTTTAAAAAGTCGTCCACGAAGAACTACTTCATATTAAATTAACGTTACGTTACGTAAAGAACTAACTGTTTAATTTAGCAATGGTTTTTACACACACAGAGGTGCATACCTTTTTTATTGAACAAAAATAGTACTAAGAATTTGAATTGAACAAATAAAAAAATTGTGTATGCCATCATTACTCAAAATATGTTCATTCTCAAGTCGCCTGGTTCAACTCTTTCTTAAAAGAGTTTGACCAAAAATAGACAGATAGACTTTATTATAATATACAATAATATTCTACAATAAATAAGAAAATAAAAATAACTTTTAAACAACAATGCAAAGTTTAGACTAAGTTTTTTTGACTAAAATATCTGGGTGTTGTGAGAATTGCGCGATGAATTGAACAGAAGCAAGCAGACATGTGGTGTGCTATTGAGAGAAGAGAGATATTTTAAGGGGCGTAAAAGGCCAGGATCTATTCTTTCGTCGTCTTCTTCCACTTCGTTTGTTTTTAATGAGCACCCGTCAATTTCATACTAACATTTTCTTAACCTAAAGGGCATCTTTTTCAATATATCTCCCAATATTCCTGATCTTGTTAAAAGAATGAAACAAAGTGGATGTTTGTTTGTTTGTTACTAGCATACAAATTTGTTCTGTTGTTTATATTTATTTTTTTTTCAATAACAATTTTTACCCTAACCATATTAATATATCCAGAACTTCCCATAAGAGACTCTATCAACAGGATTTTATTCAGTTTGATGTTTTTTTTATCCTGGCTTTGAATCTACTAAGCTGAGCGTTTACATGAATTGTAATAGGGTTTCTGTGGGTCAGAGCAGGAACCTTCCTATTGAACCAATACAAAATCTCACGGCTTCCTCCGTATGGCCAAACAAAGATATAATCAATAAAGCGGTTGTAAAGTGCAGTCAAGTGACAGTTTTGATTGATGTTGGCCACAAACATGTTGACCAAGGAAGGAAACATTCTAGTACCCATGAAAATTCTTTTTGTATGGTGGTCCCCTAGGACTACACTTTGACACACGCATGACATGGAACCCACACACAAGACTGAAACGAACAGAGACCAACAGACGTTACAAACGCCTTATAAGATTATTAGACAGAAAATCAAAACTCACACTAACAGACAGACTCCACATATACAACACAATCTTGAAGCCTTCTTGGGCTTATGCTATAGAACTTTGGGGTTCTGCCAAACCTTCAAACATTCGTCCTACACGAGCCATCCAATCAAAAATACTCAGAAAACTCTCGCATCTCCCATTTTACGTCCCAAATATAATCATTCACCGAGATCTTAAAGTCCCCTTCGTTCTCGACTATGCAAAAGACCGCTATAAAAAATTCCACAGTAAACTCTCAACTCATCCAAACCCACTTGCTCAAAATCTTTCCCAACTAGTAATCCCCACAAACCCCCAAAGACGACTAAAACGACAATGGCCACGTGACTTTCTGTCACCCTAAAGCTCAAACATAGTTACGGAGTGCCACCAATGGGTGTCCACCCGATTCACGTCACATAATCAAAAAGCTAAAGGAGTAACCCTAAATCAAAATTACTTCTAAATACATGTAATTGTAGTCGAAGTATCAAGGAAAAAAAAAATGGTGGTCTCCAAAATTATAAATCAAAATTATTTTTCTTTTATCATTTCACGATTCATACGTAAATATGAATCAAATTTATAATTTGTAAATATAAATTTCATAATATTAATTAATAAATATTAAACCATTAAACCC